>SKCR01043769.1:0-54925 GCA_019454045.1 Zanthoxylum bungeanum
AGTAGGGGACAAACTGTACGTGCCAAATTTGGGCCATGGACAAAACTGTCTTTCCATTCAAAACCAATGTCAGATAAGGCCCATAGACAGAGATGCTGAATATCGGAAAGCCCAAGGTAAAGCCCAAGGTAAAGCCCAAGAAAACCCTTAATCCACTCGCAGATAAAGGATCCGCCAAATCTTTACCAAACATTTTCCACTCACCCTAAATATAATTGTATTGCTCCACTCTGATCATTAAATAAATATATCTTAGCATATAGTGGGTTTATGCCAATTGCTAAAGGCAATCATTTGCACTTATAAATAGCGGCGTAAATCAAGATATAGGGCAGAGCTCTGAGACTGAGCCGACGAAGCTTCTTCTTCTTCTCTATTCTTTTAGCTTTATATTTCCTAACCAAATTTCTTCGCCCTCACGGCCATCCAGAGAAAGTTAAGGTAATATCAAACCTTACTTTCACATATTTACCTATTCACTGCTCATTTCATACTACTGACTTGAGCGTCGGAGTGCCCCCGGCACCCACCACACCGGTGGGGAGTCTCCTCCAGCTCACTCTACCTTTGTTTTGCAGGATCGCTGATGCCCCCAACCTACAAATTCTGATTGTGGACCTCGGCCGAAATCCAGCATCCACAAAGTTAAACTGTAATCATTCATTTTGTCCTTTTATTTGACACAACAAATATTATCCTTTCTTGTTCATTAGCTTTTAAAATATTATCAATCATTATGATTTTTAATCTATTTTCTATATTTTCAGGTTATAACTTATCTTAGTTTTAAAAACTTTAAGTTTTTTATTAAGATTTTCAAAATCTTTTAGATTTTTAATTTCTAAATTATCTAATCCTTTAAGAAAGGTGTATAGGTCTCGTTTCATTTTTTATCTGATTGTGTTTCAGTTTCTATTTCATCTGGAGTTATGACGGATCTAGTCCTAAATCTATTATGCAATATTTGTCTAACTTGATTTTCTTTTATTTGAACTCTTTGTTCTTGGTTATTTATGAATCTAGGGATTCTATTTATACGCAGTTACGTATTTTCTACAGTATTTTCTACAGGCTCTGATACCAAATTGTATGATGGTTTTTTATACTGGACGGGACCAGTGTACATAATATATTAAAGCATGAATTTAAACAAGTAATTATTTTATCTTTTAATGGATTTAAATTTATGTCTATTTTTATGCGAAAACTATTAAGAACAGTAATCTTAAAATTCATACAAATCATGATTTTTGGTTAAGGTTTTAGTACTTACTTTCAAATATAGAGAATCATGCTTATCAGATATATTATATAAAAAAATATTCAACAAGATAAATATTTTTGGCCTTACCTCGCTTCCGTTTTTCAACCTATCTTGAATTTATCTCCTAAGAGGTGACCTTCGCCGATTGTCTTTTTGACTATTCGCCTTACGCCTCCACGGCTTCATGGCATTCTCCAGTCCAAGACGGTGGCTCATTGTACTATTGAGATATAAACTCTTAATACTTTGAAATTTGAAAGACAATTTAAAGTAAAAACATTTATTTTATTGATATTTATTTATAATACAATATAAGCAAAACTTCCTGTGTATTGGAAGTTTTCCTTACTCCCTTGAAGGGTTTACAGAGAACTCATGAAGACAAGTATTTTTGGAAATCTTAAAAGAAAGACTCAAAAAACCGATGCCTCATTCTCTCATTCTCTTCTTCTTTTATAGGCCCTTGGAGATAAGCCTTGAATTTGAAGTAAGGACACCTGGCAGAGATTCATGGTGCCGACCTTTTAATAATTTGAAGTTTTCTACGTGCCTTCCATTTGTGGTGCCGACAGTCTAATGGGTAGACAAATGGCAGACATGTACAGTTTGATGTGCTTAAAAACACTCTTAATTATTACTCTTTCGAGTCACATCCTTCTTTTGATACCCACTTGGGTCATATCTTTCTTTAAATCTTCATTTTGGAATGGGGGCCACCATATATGGGACTTGATGCTGATGTTTCATAAGGCGACACGCCACTTGGATTGTTTCTGGACTTCCAGGCCATTGATCTATGTTTCCTTGAATTAGTTTATCACAAATCCTCTTGGATCTGTGTCCATCTTCCATTTGCATGACGATCATCCAATTTCTTCCTTCTTCATAGACTTCAAAACCACGGAGGTAGAAATCTTCTAGAAGCTTATTGATAACTTTGATGCCTAAGGCTCTTCTGTATTAGATCCATTTTTTGTTGATGAGAGGTTGTTTAAACTCATGATCTGATGCCCTTAATGAGTGCTTGTTGCATATCCCATAGTAATGGGATGAAAAGTTTCAAAAATGGTTTGACCATTTAATTCAAGACTGATTGAATAAAATCGAAGATAAATACTTTCGCCTTGAGAAAAGTTTTTAATGATCCTTTTAAAATCTGGATCAAATTCATCAATTTCTTTTAAATCCTTGGAAGGATAAAGCCTATCTAAAAATCCATAATTTGCAAGTTTTTTTACAAAACCTGATGAGGCTTTTGGGATGCAAGTAATTCTTGGGTAAATACTCCCTTTTTCAATCATTTTAAGAAATGTATGCCCTTGATTAAGCTCATAAACAGTTTTAGCAAATTCTGCATACTCTTTTTCTCAATAGTGTAAAATAGGTTCACCCACGAAAAAGGTGACCTGCTTTTTTCTTTGAAATTCAAAAGTTTTTGTAGCAGAGCTACTTGATCCACCAACTGAATAAGTTTTTTGTCCAGAATAGTTTGGACGAAAAGAAGTTTCTTCTGTTTGAATTTTTACACCTGAAACCGGTGGGGTGTTTTGGAATTTCAATACTTACTTTAGGCTGTAAGTCGCCTGAAATAACAAGGGATATGCTCCCTTCTCCTTTTTCAAACTTTTGAGGAGTTTGTGCATGTATATCTCGATTGAGATATTCGCTTAATGGCGTAGTTGGGGGACTAGCCACATCATTTATGTAGGATTCAAATTCCCTACCAAATTCATCAAGAGAATCAAATAGATCTTGATTCTGATTTGTGATTGATCCCATTTTTTGGGTGAGAGTGTTCATATCTCTTTGACATCTTTCAACAAAAACTTCAAGTTCCTATTTCACATGCTTTTGTTCTTTATCAATGGCTGCAGCCTTTTCATATATTTCATTTGATTTTTTAATTAATTCACCTTCCATTGAAGTCTTGATTCATGCTTAAATAATCAGCAAGAAAATTATCAGATCCTTTAATATGGTTAATTTTAAAATTATAAAAGCTTAATATTACTTGCCATCTTTGTAAACTTCGAAATTGAGGTTCTTGGGGTAATTTGTTAAAGATTAATCCATTTACTTAGGTATTATCTATTTCAACTGTAAATTCTTTAGGTAAAAGAAATAGAGTAAATTTTCTAATTCCTCGGACTATTGCCAATAATTCTTTTTCATTTTTTGAATAATTTATTTCAGCTGAATTAAATGTACCACTTGTATATTTACAAATTTCTCCAATATCAGTTTTTAATAATGCAGCCCAATATAAATCAGACGCATCTGTTTGAACAATAAGATTATCTGAATCTTCAGGTAGTCTTAGTTTTGGTAAATTTTTACATTCTTCTTTTAATCTTTTTACGGCTTCTGTATGTTCTACAGTCCATCCTTTTGTATTATTTTTCTTTAAAAGTTTTTGAAGTATAGCTCTTTTTTTAGCTAAGTTTGGAATAAAGCTTTCTGAGTAATTTAAACATCCTAAAAAATTTTGAATCATTTTTCTATCTGATAGAATATCAGGAAATTCTTTTATTTTTTCAGATATATGGGGTTGTAATTTAATCCCATTTGAACAAATTGTTAATCCTAAAAAGTCTATCTCGTTCTTTTTTATTTCTGCTTTTTTCTGTGATAGAATAATTCCATTATTTTTACAGATTACAGAAAATTGTTTTAGATGTTTAATATATTCTTCATATGTTTCTGAACAGACTAAAATGTCATCAACATAGACTAACATGTAGTTATTATCTTTACTAAAGATCTTATCCATTTTTCTTTGATAAATTTGAGGTGTATTTTTTATCCAAAAGGCATTACTAACCATTCATAATGACCATTTGGTGTACTGAATGATGTTAAAGGTATTGATTCAGCAATTAATTTTATTTGCCAAAACCCTGATTTGCAATCAAATTTTGAATAATATTTTTTTCCTTTAGCAAGGTTGATTAAAACGTTTTTATTAGGTATAAAATATCCATCGAATTTTGTTGCTTTATTCAATTCTTTATAGTTGATTACCATTCGAGCTTTTCCTCGTTTTATTTCAGCATGATTCCTAACCATAAAGGATGGACTGCTATGTGGACTTTTACTGGGTTTTATAAGTCTAAGTTCCATTAATTCTTTAATTGTTTATTAAATTCTTCTTTATCTTCTGCATTATATAACATAGGTTTTACCCTTATTATAGTAGTTGAATCGATTAATTTTATTTATGCATATTCCTTTTGAATATCCCATTTTTCAATTGGATTTTCTCCATAATTTTCGACAATTGCCTTTTTTACATCTTCAATAGATAAGTGTGACTCTTCTAAATAGTGAACGTTTTTTAGTACTTTTACAATTATAGCTTAAGGCTTTTATTTCTAACCTTATCCAAATTAATTCTTCACCACTTTGGGCTGGCTGAACTCTGAAAGGTATAAATTCTCGGGGGAGTTTTAATAAATGACCACATGGTGTCTTTAATGTAATCATGTACAAAGTTTGTCCATACTGAGCAAACTGTTGTACAAAATCATTTCCTATAAGCATATCTACTTCTAATTTGTCGTATGCATATGCACGTTTGATTGATATAATTTTACTTCCAAAAAGAATAGGTAATTGATTACTAAATTGTGTTATACTGGAATTTCCAGTAATTCCTTGAATTGTTAAAGGTTTTTCCATTATAATTCATCATTTCCATAGGAAAGTTTTGACTAATGTAATTTCTGATCGAGTATCTATCAACGCACAGGTTGTGATATTAAGATCTATTAATCCAACTTGGATATAAACTGATAAAGGAAATTTAATTTCATTAGACATCTCTAATTCTATGGCAGAATATAATTTCTCCTTCATTTGTAAATTCAAAACCTTCTTTGGTTATTTTATAATCCTCTAAGGAATCTAGAAAGGATTTCCTAGAAGAACATGATATGTTCCTCCTTCCATTTCACTATCCATATAGCAAGGTACTACTATTTCATGACTTTCCAGTATAATTGGAACGATTGCTATTTGGTTACATTTAAATATAGTTCCATCAAAGTTTTTATACTCATATGGTTCGACCACTTGAGTTTCTAAATTAAAGTTTTTGTCTTTAGTAATATGACAATTGCTTGCTCATGTGTCTATTAGTATATAGGATCCTTTGACTCATTCGATTCCATTAAAATATTCACCATTAACTCTTAAGCTTAAATTAAAAGAAAACCTTTCAAAAAATAAAAAATCAGAAGAAAAACTCAAATCAAAATAAGAAACAAGCTCAAATGGAGAATCAAATTGAAGAATTAATTTTTGACTTACAAGAATTAGAACCTAAGGTTTATGTAGATGAAATAGGACAAACAGGAGGACCATCAGCAATAAAAACTGAAAGATTAAATTATCCAGAAGCAAGTACTTCTAAGAAAGATAAAAGAGGATTTGAAAATCATCTAGGAATGCCTGGAATAATGAGTAAAAATAGAAATTTAAAAGGAGAAAAATGGTCAAGACAATTTATACCAAAAAATTCAGATGAACAACCTATACCCCCTAATGGTATGTATTTAGATTTAGATTGTGAAATAGATACAAAAGAAGCACTTTTTAATTGGGCAAAATCCATGGAATATTTTATGATTTATAGATAATAATAATAATAATAATAATAATATAATAATATAATAATAATAATATAATAATAATAATAATATAATAATAATAATAATAATAATAATAATAATAATAATAATAATAATAATATAATAATCAAAAAGGCAAACTAATGACATTTGCTACTATTAAACACCTGAAAGAAACCTTATAGAGCAAAACCATCTTTCCACTACTAATCCTCTTAGATGAATGAAACCTACAACTAAAACTCCATTTTTTTTTTGGAATCATTGGAAATCTCGCCGCCAAACCACTCATTTTGGGTTTAAGCGGAGCAAGTAAAATCCTCGGCTGTCCCAGACTCTTACAAAAAACCCACTCTGTGGATTCGAACCTAGGACTTGAAGGTTAGATCCTGAGCCCTGCACCACTAGCGATGTTGATCACATCCCAACTGATGATGATCTTGTGGGTAGTGGGATCCCACAAGCGATACACTTTTACTCTATCAACATAACCCAAGAAAATACATTTTCTAGATTTTCGATCTAGCTTTGTTCTTTCTTGAGCATTGCACATCACGTATACATAACAGCCAAAAATATGAAGAGACGAGTAATCACCTGGTTTTTCGTTGCACATCTCCATCGGTGTTTTCAAACCATTTGATGTTGATGGAGATCTATTTACAATATAGCATGTTGTATGAATTGCTTCTGCCCAAAAGTACTTTGATTGGCTAGTTGTTCTGGGCATAACTCTTACTCATTCCAACAACGTTCTATTCATCTTTTCCACCACACCATTTTATTGAGGAGTATATGGTGTAGTAGTTTGCCTTTTGATGTCTTATTGTTGACAATATGCATCAAGATTCTTGCTGCAATATTCTTCTTCATTATCTATCCTTAAACATTTGATTCTCCTTCTAGTTTATACTTTAATTTGTGCTTTGAAGTTTTTGAAAACTGACATCACATCTAACTTGTTTTTGATCGCGTACACCCAACATCTTCTAGAAAAGTAGTCAATAAATGATGCGAAATATTTTAATTTACTTAGAGATTAAACCGGTGCTTCTAAAATATTCGAGTGAATCAATTCTAAAATATTTTTACTCAGAGCACTTGACTTGCTGAATTTTAATCTGTTTTGCTTACTTGTAACACAATGCTTATAAAACGGTAGACTAATCGCTTTTAAGCCTAGGAGTGGCATTTGATTGACGATAATATTTATTCTCTGTTATGATATATGACATAGTTTCTGATGCCACAACATAGAAGCTTCCTCTCCAGAATCCAGTGATGTCACCGATGTAATTGTTTCCTGAATCCAGTCTCCCAAAAGCATATATAAGTTTGCTGAGAATTTTTCAGCTTTCAAGACTGTAAGTGCTCATTTTACAATCTTTAATACCTCATTTTCAATAAAAGTATCGTATCGAGGTAGTCTAATTGTCCAACTGACAGAAGATTTTTTTTCATTCCCACAACATGTCGAACATTTTATACTGCACGAATAGTACCATCATACATATTTACTTTGATGGATCCAATCCCAACAATTTTCAATGCATGAATATTGCCTAGAAAAACCGATCCTCTAGAGACAGGTTCATAATGGCAAAACCATTCCCTCCTAGAGGTCATATGCCATGTTGCTGTAGAATCAACCAACCATGCATCACTTAGTTATTTTCTGCTATCATTAGACATCATTGCTACTTCACTGTAAAGTGTGCCACCTTCTTCAGAATTACTTATAACACCTCCCTGAGATTTTATTGTAACATGAGCTTTTATCTATACATTTCTTCAGATTCCAACAATATTTCTTGACGTGTCTTTTCTTACCACAATTGTAGCATTTAATATTTTCTTACTTTTTGATTTCGATCTACTATGATCTTGACTCCCACTTGAGTCACGTTCCGTTGATCTCCCTATTGTCATCGATAATGCCTCTGCTTGTTGTTAACTAGATGATATGTCTTCCTTCTTTTTATGCCTAGACTCATTTTCCAGAGCAGCTGCTGCAACTTTGTCAAGGACTAGATTACCAGTGATATCATTACTTGTCAAGTTGATGATAAGTTGATCATATGAATCAGATAGACTTTGAAGTAGAATCTCCGCACGTTCATTTGTAAATATACTATAATCCAACACAGTAAGTTGGGAAAATAATATATTCAAGTTGTTAATGTGATCTATCATGGATGTGGACTCACTCATTCGAAGAGTGTAAAGTCTCATTTTCAAGATGATCTTGTTGTGTAGTGACTTGACCTCGTACAATTTGGTAAGTGCATCCCAAATCTCTTTTGCAGCCATCTTCTCTGCAATGCTGGATAACACAGAATCTGCTAAGGCTAGATACAAGTTGCTCATATCGTTGTCATTCATATCCTCTCATTTTTCATCAGTCATTCCATCTGGTCTCTCATCAATTACTGCTATGCAGTTGTCTTTTCTCAAAAGTGCTTTTATTTTAAGTTTCTATAGGGAAAAGTTGCTCCCGTTGAACTCTCAATATCGAACTTTCTTCCCATATTTCTGATGCCGATTAGCTTCTCACTTGAATCGAATTTTACTATTTCACAATGACTAGTACCGTATACGTGAATAGTACTATATACATGAATAGTCTCATATATATGAATAGTACTATATCATATATGTTAACAGTCTACGTGAACAATAACCTTGAACTTGATGCTCTGATACCACTATTAGAAGATCATGGGCTGAAGATGGCACACAAGTAAAGTGAAATTGAGAACAATTATTAGTTTATGAGGCTTTGTCTACTATATAATAATATAATAATAATTAAAAGGTTTAACATACCATAAATATTAACAATAAAATAAAGTAATGAGACACAAATTTAACGTGGTAAAACCCTCAATGTGAGGGAAACATCCATGGGTAAATGTAAAAGGATTTCACTATAGTGGAAAGAATTTTACAACTTCTATGTAAATATAAGGAATGAACAATCTCACACTCTTTTAAAATATGAGAACTACAACTCTCTCACAAACTCTTAAGAAGAAACAATATTTTTCTCTCTTAAAATAGTGAGGATTTGGATGAGAATGAAATGAAGTATCTATTTATAGGCATGAGATTCATTATGCGAATAATGAATTTTAATTTTTTCAATTATTATTATTATTTTTTTTTTTGCATGTGAGACCCACCCACATAATTTATTTATTTATTTTTTTAATCACTTTTTGGTGATAAGCACCAAAATGTGTTTAACACTTAGTAGAAACTTGTCATATCTGCTCTTATCTGATGTTCTTGTGCAGGGGCGGCTCCACGTTGGGCCTAGCAGGGGCTGCAGCCCCTGCTCGGCCCAACAAAATTTTCTAAATTAATTTTTTTTTTTTAAAAAAAATTATTTTATATTAAATCCTTATTTTTTGTTCCCATTTTCTCATAAATTATGAAACTTCTTAAGAAACAAATACAAAAGATACAAGTCATCAACAACAAAATTCAAAGGTGAGTGAGCAACTGCACAAAGCAAAGGAGGGTCCAGGGGCGGTTCTACTTTTATTCCAACAATTCAGGATAACACTCTCTATATATTTTTATGCAAAATAAAAATGGGTTTGGAAATTAATATTATCGACATATAGTATTGTTCAATTTTTTCCTATGCTCATTATTAGCTATTTGTTTTACAGTTACAGATTACTTTGACGTAGTTAATTTGTTATTAATTTAACATAGTGAATCTTTTATTAATTTAGCTTGATGGTGAGGATACTAGACTTACAGTTACCCTTTTTGTAGCCAAGTATATTTGTTGTAATTTAATATAGTCAATTTTTTTTTATTAATTTAACATAGTCAAATTTGTTTTTTTGAAAAAATTGAACAATATGATATTAATTTTGAAACCTAATAATGATTTGTTGATTCCTTTAGGTTTTTTCAATAAATTTTTTTACAAGAAACTAAATTATTATTTTGTTTATTTGATATAGTAATTGACCGGCGTAAACACACGCGTATAACGCAAGCGCACGTATCGTTCAAGTAGTATAAAAAGTATCGATCCCACGAGGACTTAAAACATTATCTATTAATTTTATGAGGTAAAATGATTACTAGTATCTAACAGGTTGTTTGATTGATTTGAAATGGTGACGATTCTAAATTTTAAAAAAACAAGTAAATAAAATTATTCGAAAGTAGATTTTAAGAAAATTCAATATTAAAAACTATCTAGGGTTGTGATTTATTCCAATATTATTTAAAGATGAAGTGGTTATCTTATAGTTGGGTAAAATATTGATTTATTAACCTGGAACACTAAATTATGTAAAAGCCTATTCCGATGGTCAACTACAAATATCCAGTATAATCTAATTGAACCATATGTCTATGTCAACCAAATTACCTGGATTCATTAAGATTAAGTTCCAATTATGGCTATCCCCGCCCGACAGGTATATTCCTATCCTGTAAGGAAATATATTAAAGGGTTATCTATCCTCAAGGAAGATTGTGGGCTATTGAGTCTAAGGTTTTAAACCTAAAATCATTATGTCTAGTTCATTTTAAGTTTACCTTATCAATTTTATTAGTGGTCAGTTAATAAAAAGGCATTAAGATTAAGACTCAATAAATAAATCTTTATATTACCCAAATTATAATCTAACCCTTATAAACCGGTGATATTGGATTTCATCACAACCCAAGATAAATAACTTAGTTATGACACATAACTAGGGCTGGTATAAACTTAAAAGTAAAAGCCATAAAATAAAAGTGTTGAAAAGTAATTGCGTAAAGTAAAAGCTTAAAAGTAAAATAAAATAAAAATGCTAAGGTAAAAGGAATTATTTCTACTACTACTAATTTAGATATCTCCCAGAAAATAATATATAAACTTGTGATAATATTACCAACCGACCAATCTGGCGGTATCTTGATTAAGTCAAATTAAGTCCAACCAGCCATTAAGGCGGAACCATAATAAACCTGCCATATAGGCGGTAAGAGAATTTAATTACCAACCGACCAATCTGGTGATATCCTTGATTAGTCAGGTTTAAACCAGATTAAAATGAATTACCAACCGACCAATATAGCGGTATCCTTTTTAAGTCAAATTTTAAATAGTGAATATATTATTTTTAAGGGAGATTAATCTAAATAGAAATAGTAAAAGAATTACCTTTCACCCTAGCATAGGGAAGTTACCTCCTCATAGTGAATAGTAAAAACTGTAAAATAAAGAAAATAAATTATTATTATTACAGAACGTAATTAAAAATTATAAAACTAAATTAAAAGAAACTTAGAGAGAGAAGAACTCTCTATTTACATCAAAGAAATGAGAGAGAATGGTACAACAAAAACTGAAATCTCGAGCTCAATTTATAGGCGCGGGTAAGCTTCCAGAGTCGCGATGCCAAGGCCTTTGGCGTCGCGATGCTGGAACAGTGATGCGTGGCACGCTGAGGGTTTGACACGTGGTGATTCGGATAAGAAGATAAGGCGACACGTGGCGAGGCGGCTAAGAGCTCAATTATTATGCTGACGTGGCGATGATGTGGCGCTGACGTGGCAAGGCGGCTGAGATAAATTTTCGGCACCGTAGGATTGCGACACGTGTCACGCTGTGATTGGCTGATGCTGACGTGGCATGTTGACTCGGTTGACCTGCTGACGTGGATGATGATGTGGCAAGACACGTGGCAGAGTTGACTCGTTGACCGGATGACATGGCGACACGTAGGATGACACGTGGCACACGTGGAAATAGTAATTTTCGGCACCGTAGGATGATGACACGTGGCACGGTGCATTTTAGCAGATCGGCTGTGATGGTGACACGTGGCACGGCGCATGTTAGCAAAGTCAAACTTTTCAAATTCTGACCCGTTGACCCGGACCACAATAGCAGACTCCGGTGCACGTTAGGCGTCGCGACGCCTAAGGCTTGCGCGTCGTGACGCGGGAAATGACCAAAATGCCCATTTTGCCAATTTTCACTCTTTTGCTCCAAATCACCTCCAGAATGTCCTGAAACTTTATTTATCTACAAAATAACACAAAACACATCAAAATATTCACAAGACTCAAGAAACTTTACAAAATATTAGGATAAATGAGTGGGAAATAATGATAGATTTACCACTCATCACACCCCCAAACCTAACATTTTGCTAGTCCTCGAGCAAAACATAGAATAAAATAACATAAACATCTTTAAAATTTAACTAAGCCACTTTCGTAGGGATCACGGTTGCATTTAGCATATGCAACAAGCCTTTAAACCCCTAGGTGTCCCTAGTGGACGAGGTATAGTCTCGTGATGGTTTACAAAAATGATACTGACTGGTGCTTACACACGCGTATAACGCAAGCGCACGTATCGTTCAAGTAGTATAAAAAGTATCGATCCCACGATGACTTAATTCCTATTGTTGTTATTAATTATTGAATCTATTTATTTACAAATATCTAATTGAATTAAGAAAAGAATGATTGTTTGATTGGTTGAAAGTGGTTTTCCTTAATTAAAATAAATAAAATAAACAAGAGAAAATACTAAGGAAAATAACAAAAGACACAAAGATCTAGGGTTGTGATTTCTTCTAATATCATTTTAAAGATGAAGTGGTTATCTTAAAGTTGGGTAATATATTGATTTATTAACCTGGAACACTAAATTATGTGTAAGCCTCTGTCGATGGTCAGACACAAATACCCAGTTTAACCCAATTGAACCATATGTCTATGTCAACCAAATTATCTGGATTCATTAAGTTTAAGTTCCAATAAAGGCTACCCCCGCCCGACAGGTATATTCCTATCATGTAAGGAAATCTATTAAAGGGTTATCTATCCTCAAGGAAGATCGTGGGCTATAAGTCTAAGGCTGAAACCTAAAATCCCTATGTCTAGTTCATTTTAGATTTACCTCATCAATCTTATTGGTGATCAGACAACAAGAAGCATTAAGCTTAAGACTTAATAAGTAAACCTTTAAATTACCCAAACTATAAAATAACCCATTATAAACCGGTGATATTAAAAGTCATCACAACCCCAGATAACTAACACATAACTAGGGCAAGTAAAAACTTAAAAGTAAAAGACATAAGGTAAAAGCTGAAAAGTAAATTACAATAAAATAAAATGCTAAGGTAAAAGGAATTACTTTTACTACTACTAATTTAGATATCTCACATAAAATAATATATAAACTTGTGATAATATTACCAACCGACCAATCTGGTAATATCCTGATTAAGTCAAATTAAGTCCAACCAGCCATTAAGGCGGAACCAAAATTAACCTGTCATATAGGCGGTAAGGGAATTTAATTACCAACCGACCAATCTGGCGGTATCCTTGATTAGTCAGGTTTAAACCAGATTAAAATGAATTACCAATCGACCAATCTGGCGGTATCCTTTTTAAGTCAATATTTTAAATAATGAATATATTATTTTTAAGGGAGATTAATCTAAATAGTAACAGTAAAAGAATTACATTTCACCCTAGTTAGGGAAGTTACCTCATCATAGTGAATAGTAAAAACTATAAAAAGTAAAAAGTAAAAATTAAATTACTATTATTACAAAACGTAATTAAAATTATTTACAAAACTAAAAAAATTAAAAAAAAAAAACTATAGAATCTAGAGAGAGAAACTCTCTTTACATAGAATAGAAGAGAGATAGTGGTACAATAAATTTTGAAATCTGAAACTGAATTTATAGGCACGGATGGGCATCTGGCGTTGCGACGCCAAGGGCTTAGGCGTCTCGACACTGGAATAGTGACATGTGTCACGCGCTGGTTTGTCAGTTTCAGATTCTTATCTGATGACGTGGCACTGTTCATGATAACTCAATAATTGTGATGACGTCATTGATGACATCATGATGATGTGGCAGTGGTGATTGTCGGTAACTCGAGATGATGACACGTGGCATGCGTACGTTAACGGATCTTCTGTGGTGGTGACACATGGCACGGCGCATGTTAGCAAAGTCAACTTTTCAAATTCTGACACGTGGACCAGGCGCACGTTAGCAAGGACTCGGCGCACGTTAGGCGTCGCGACGCCAAGGGCTTGGGCGTCGCGACACCAAAAATTACCAAATTGCCCTTTTTGTCCGTTTTCACTGTTTTGGCCCAAAATTGTCTCCAATGCTTTCCAAACTTTATTTATCTGCAAAATAACACAAAATACATCAAAACGTTCACAAAACTCGAGAAACTATATGAAATATTAGATCAAATGAGTGGGAAAAGTGATATATTTACCACTCATCACACCCCCAAACCTAAAATTTTGCTCGTCATCGAGCAAAACAGAAAATAAAATAACATAAAGAAATAAAATTATCTAAGCCACTTTCGTAGGGATCACGATTGCATTTAGCGTATGCAACAAGCCTTTAAACCCCTAGGTGTCCCTAGTGGACGAGTTATAGTCTCGTGAGGGCTTACAGCAACGATACCCACAAACGTTTTTACAAAAGTAAAAAGTTAGTTAAAACTAATGCACACAAAAGCAAAAAGACAAGATAAAAGAGAATAAAAGTTGTCCTCAGAGAATGTTTAGTATCAAAGTTAGAGGAACCTTCAAAATGCATATCTTCTACTAAAATCCTTTCGTTTGAACAACATACCTAAGTCAGAGTCAAAGTGTGTGTGTGAATAGTCCAGTAAATAGCTTTGATTCTAAGTTATCAACTTAGTGATTATTTCTCAAATCTCAATAGTTAATGGGTCAAACCAATCTGAGTATCTAAAATAGTTCTGTCTACCATAATCAACTCAGGTGAGGTATGTAATT
This sequence comes from Zanthoxylum bungeanum, assembly GCA_019454045.1. Classification (NCBI taxonomy): domain Eukaryota; kingdom Viridiplantae; phylum Streptophyta; class Magnoliopsida; order Sapindales; family Rutaceae; genus Zanthoxylum; species Zanthoxylum bungeanum. Next base: position 14,711 of record SKCR01043769.1, read on the forward strand.
TTTCTGATTTTCTGATTTTTTCTTTCTTTTTATTTTTCTATTTTTTATTTATATATAATATCTTCCGTCTATGTAGCGAGTGTTGGGTCGGTGGCTCCCAAACCAGTTGGTTTTAGGGCACCAGGTGTTAAGACACCCCTACGGACTTAATTACCCAGACTTCAGATATAATATTTTTTGCAGCATCTCTGATCCATGTAGCAAACTTTGGGTCAGTGACTCCCAAACCAGTTAGTTTTAGGGCACTAGGTGTTAAAACACCCTTACAGACTTAATAACTCGGATCTCGGACGTTTTTTGTTTTTTATATACCTCACATAATAAATGTAGACTGAAACAGAAACTCAGATAAACGGTCATTCATCAACCACCGATTATTTTAACTAGTCACCTTGTTAATTCCTTATTATCTAACTGCTTCCAAGACTATTTTAAAAGTGCGCACGAGTCTGACCTAGATAAGAAATTCAAATTAGGGATAAAAGTGAAATTAGCATTTATCTTTTCCTAAAACTTTTAGCTAAACAAACAATTAAATCATCGGACTTTTATTATTATTATTATTATTATTATATTTATATATATATATATTTTTTTTTTTGGATTTTTCGATTTTAAACACACATAATCACACAAAATACGGAAAATAACAATACTGAAATAAAATATACGCCATGCAAAAATGAAAAATTTTAACGGAATTTTGAAAAAAATTAAAAGTAAAAGCAGACCCACACCCCCAAACCTAAACTTAGCATTGTCCCCAATGCGTTACAAATCATAAAAATGAAGGAACAATAGTACCTGAGTTCAATCGTCGGCCTCCTCGTCATCGTTGTCCTCTGAAGGTGGATCTGGAAACTGTGGAACAGTAACATGCAAATCTCGTGTCAATTGTTGAAATGCCTGACCCATTGCAATGTTAAAGTTAGTAAGATAGTCCACACGTTCCTCCAATCGATCCATTCGTTCTGAATAAGAGCGAGGTTGTGATGATCTTCGTGGTGGCTGAGGTGGTTGTTGTGGTGCAGATGCAGAAAAAGATGTTCCAGCTTGAGCTTGTCTCTCTGGTTGGAGTTGCTGGATTATACGGGCAGTTAAAGCTGTCATGGGCTACATTGTTTCTTCTCTGGGATCGATAGGTACCATGGCCAATGTACAAAGTGATGTGATCAGGTAGCAGTATAACAGACCTGTCTGTGTTGATCTCGCAGCCCATGCTATATTTGTTGAGATTAACTGTCCAACATCAATAGTAAGGCCCTCCAGAATGCAATATAACAGGATCATGCGTTCCTTTGTGACATAAGTAATGTGTGGTCCTGGTAACAACGATCGGGTCACAAAATGGAACCACACCTTTGCTTCAGGTTTGAGTAATCTCGAACTTATCTTCTGGTGTTCCTCATTGCTACTCAATACCCAAGCCGCATTAGGAACACACAATGTTTCTGTTAAATGTGTAATATCAATCTCCTCATTAACTACAGAGTACTCATCAGCTTCCATATCAGGTAATCCATAGAATCTGTTAATTGTAGTAGGATCAAATGCTACCTGTTGATCTCTAACCATTGCTACATACGCACGATGCTCATAAGCATTAGCGTAAAACTCCCGTACAATTACTGCATAAGTGGGGTGAGGCTGCAGACAAAGCTTTTGCCAGTGTCTGGTTGCAATGATCCTGTCAATCTCCGGGAATAGTACGGGGCAGATTTCAAAACCCATCTCCATAATATGAACTTTTCTAGTCATTCCCTCTTCGAATCTCCTCTCTGCAGGTGCCGAAACAAATTTTGTAGTGTCAAAACTGGGTTCAGCAGATGTTGAAGCCCTGGATCTCTTCGGTGGCATTTTTCACAAAATTTTCGGCAGAGTCTCCCCTAAAATCTCAAAGTTTCCCACAAAACACCCTAAAACTATCAACACACAAATCCCAACTTCGCCCCCAAAACTACAAAGTTCACAAATCCAACACTTCCAAAGTCCAACCAATTTCAATAATATCCACCACACAAATTACCAAATTAATTTCTTCAAATTATACTGTTAATAATTTTGAAAATCTGGACCTGTTTTTCCTCGGCTTTGGCTTGGCAGTGGGCTTGGTTAGGCTCGACTTTGTTCGGTTTTGGTTGGTTCTCGGCAGTGGTGGCTCTACAGTGGGTGAAATCGGCGGTAGTGGTGTTTCTCGATTTCTGGTTTCAGTGGTAGATCTCGGTTTTGGCAAGGGTGGCTCACGGCAGATCTTGGTGTTTGGTGAGTGGTGACCGTGATGATTCTCGGTGATGTTGGTGTGGTTAGTGGGTCTTGGTTAGCTTGCAGTGGCGGGTTCGCGGCTAGTGGTGTCTCGGCTGATGGATCTCTCGGTGATGGTGGCTTGACACGGCTCGGTTTCGGTTACAGCAGTGTGGATCTTGATGGTGGCTCATAGGAGTAGCTCAGCGATGTCTGCTCTCGGTTCGCCTGTGCAAGGCTCGGCAGTGGTTCGGTGTTACTGGTTCGGCTCTGGGCTCTTGGTAAATGTGGCTGATGACTAGTGGTTCTCTGCTCTGTTCGTGGGTTCTCGTTGGTGAATGTCTCCGCTGTGACTCGGTTGTGACTTGGCAAAGGAAGGGCGCGGTCACGGTGATGAAGGTAGTGGCTCAGTCATGACAAGGGTGGCTCGCGGTGGTTCGGTTTTAGCTGGATCTCAGTGAGAGTGGTTGGATCTCGATTGGTGTTGGCTAGATCTGCAATGCTTGGTTACTTTTTGAGAGAAAATGTCGAGAAGATGGAAGTGAGAAGTGCAGAAATTGACTGGCGGCTGCTGGTCTTTGACCTGAAATCGATCCAGCGTCGCGATGTTGAAGTTTTCCTGGCATCGCGAAGCCCAATAATTTTAGGTTTTTTTTTTTGGCAAAACCAAGTCTGTCGACGGATAAATCCACTGGGACGCGTCTCTGTTTTTCGTCTTCAGCCAGACGTGACTGAAATCCATTTGTTAATGAGGTTTCAGCGTCGTTTTGGATGTCCGATTAAAGACAATCCCGTGAGCGTTGCTTTTGAAGGGACTCTTCCAACGGTAAATGGGCAAAAAGAGTTTTGTCTCATTCAGTGCTCGTGCCACCTTTTTAATCTTTGTTGCTCCTGTGGTTCCTGAAAAGAAAGAAAGAAAATTAAGATGTCTCGTATGGTGCTTGACTTGGAATGGAAGTTCCATTCTGTCAAGCTTCTGAGCAATATCTTTGATTTGTACTCCCAAAACAGCGAGTTTCTCCTGAATGCTCTAGATCTTTAATAAGATTAGACATTTGCTCTTCCATTTGCTCCGTTTCTTGCTCCACCTGAGGATGAAAAGATGTGTCTGACATTAGGTCTTCATCCTCTGATCTGAGTGAAATGATTAGCTCAGGTAGATCTTCTTCAAACATTTGTGCAATGGAATCTCCAAGATCTTCATTTTGAGGATAAAGAATTCCATCCTCAATTATTGATGCATTTGGTGCAAACACCTCAGCTTCATCATCATCAGAGTCAGAATAATAAAAATCAAATCGAGACTTTGCTGGTTCGGGCTCCTGAACTGATACCTCTGATTCTTGATTCTGCTCAACCTTCTCTTCTGTTAAAGTGTCATCGTGAAATGCTTGGTACTCGAAGGTTTCATCTGAAAATGGTCCTTGAGGTATGTGGCTCTGGTTTTCTGTTAATTGTCTGATCTGCTCAGTTATTCTCTCAATGGATTCTGCTTGACTCTGAAATTGTGCATCAAATTGAGCTTCCCGTTCATCGAACCAATCTTTGAGCATGTGAATCAACTGATCTTCCTCTAATGGTTCTGGTTGTTGATGGAAATCTGATGAGTTGTATTTATATCATTTATTCCCACTCATTTAACCTAATATTTCGTATAGTTTCTCGAGTTTTGTGAACGTTTTGATGTATTTTGTGTTATTTTGCAGATAAATAAAGTTTGGAAAGCATTGGAGGCAATTGGGGCAAAAATGGACAAAAATGCGTCAACATGGATATTTTGGTCTTTAGCGCGTCGCGACGCCAAGTCTTCCGCGTCGCGACTTCTAAAATGCGCCGAACAGTGCTAACGTGCGCCGGGTCCACAAATCAAAATCTGAGAAAAGTTTGACTTTGCTAAAATGCGCCGTGCCACGTGTCAGCATCCTACGGTGCCGACAGTCACCATCGCCACGTGTTCCACGTGTCATTCCATGTCATCAGCCACGTCAGCAAGTCAACAAGTCAACATTGCCACCTCACCGCCACGTCATCATCAGCCAATCAGGAAGTGACACGTGTCGCAATTCTACGGTGCCGACAGTCTCTTTCCCACGTGTCGCCACATCATCGCCACGTCACCGCCACGTCATCGCCACGTCAGCATCAATAATTGAGTATCTAATCCTTATCTGACATGTGGCGGATAAGAATCTCAGCGACCAATCAGAAGCCGCCACGTGTCACAATAATTGAAGCCCAACTATCGCGCCACGTGTCACCTTATCAGCTTATCCAGAATCTTCAAACCAGCGAACCAGAGCGTGCCACGTCGACAGAAGCTGGCGTAGCGACGCTGAGGTCCCTGGCGTCGCGACGCTGGAAGCTTATCCGCGCCTATAAATTGAGCTCGAGATTTCAGAATTCAGTGCACCACTCTCTCTCTTATAATCTTTCTAAAGAGAGAGTTTCTCTCTCTACTTTCTTTTAATTTTTAGTTTTTTAGTTTTTAGTTTTGTAATTAATTTTAATTACGTTTTGTTAATATAGTAATTTAATTTTTACTTTTTACTTTTTACATTTTTTATTATTTACCATGTGGAGGTAACTCCCCCAGCTAGGTGAAAGGTAATTCTTTTACTGTTACTATTTAGATTAATCTCCCTTAAAAAGGATACCGCCAGATTGGTCCGTTGGTAATTCATTTTAATCTGATTTAAACCTGACTAATAAAGGATACCGCCAGATTGGTCGGTTGGTAATTTAATTTTGGTTCCGCCTTTATGGCTGGTTGGACTTAATTTGACTTAATCAGGTTACCGCCTATACGGCTGGTTGGAAAAAGAATCACAAGTTTATATATTATTTTATGGGAGATATCTAAATTAGTAGTAGTAAAAGTAATTCCTTTTACCTTAGCATTTTATTTTATTGTAATTTACTTTTCAGTATTTACTTTACCGCATTTTTACTTTATGTCTTTTATTTTCAAGTTTTTACTAGCCCTAGTTATGTGTTGTAATTAAATTAGTTATCTGGGGTTGTGATGAAATCCATTATCACCGTTTTATAAGGGTTAGATTATAGCTTGGGTAATATAAAGATTTATTTATTGAGTCTTAAACTTAATGCTTTTTCATTAACTGGCCATTAATAAAATTGATCTGGTAAATCTAAAATGAACTAGACATAGGGATTTTAGGTTTCAGCCTTAGACTCAATAGCCCACGATCTTCCTTGAGGATAGATAACCCTTTAATAGATTTCCTTAGAGGATAGGAATATACCTGTCGGGCGGGGGTAGCCATAATTGGAACTTAAACTTAATGAATCCAGATAATTTGGTTGACATAGACATATGGTTCAATTAGGTTAAACTGGGTATTTGTGTCTGACCATCGACAGGGGCTTACACATAATTTAGTGTTCCAGGTTAATAAATCAATATGTTACCCAACTTTAAGATAACCACTTCATCTTTAAAATGATATTGGAAGAAATCACAACCCTAGATAGTTTTTAATATTGAATTTTCTTAAAACCTATTTTCGACAATTTTATTTACTTGTTTTTAAATTTAGAATCGTCACCATTTCAAATCAATCAATCAACTTGTTAGATATTAGTAATCATTTGACCTTATAAAATTAATAGTTTAGATATTAAGTCCTCGTGGGATCGATATTTTTATACTACTTGAACGATACGTGCGCTTGCGTTATACGTGTGTGTTTACGCCGGTCAACTTTTTGGCGCCGTTGCCGGGGACTCATTTATCTTTCACTATTAGTTTTAAGGTTAGATACGTTACTTGTATCTAATTTCTTTTTACTTATTGTCGTTTTTTTCTTGTGTTTCAGGTTCTCAGAAACTACATGAGACGAACCAGAAGCTTTGAACTCCGACCGCTTGACCCAGAAATTGAAAGAACCATCAGACAGTTGAGAAGGGAAAGGCGGGAAGGCCAAGAAGCTTTAGTCAACATGGAACCTGAACCTTTGAACGTTGCACCACCAATTCCCATTCGAGACAGAACCATTCCGGTGGTTGACAGACTCATTTCCTGTATTGTACTTCCTCCCTTACCAGCAAATGCGTGTGACATCAAAACATGCATTCAGATGATTCAGCAGTCAGTTCAATTCGGGGGGAATGCAACTGAAGATCCTAATGCCCACATCAGTAACTTCCTGGAGTTTGCGGCACTTTCAACTACAACAGAGCATCAGAAGAAGCAATGAGACTACGAGTTTTTCCATATTCCTGAAGGACAGAGCTAAAGCTTGGCTACATTCACTACCAGCAGGTTCTATCACAACTTGGAACACTTTAGCCACCAAATTTCTTGCAAAGTACTTTCCACCAGCCAGAACCGGAAGCTGAGGAATGACATCACATCCTTTGTACAACAAGATTCATAATCCCTCTGCGAAGCTTGGGAAAGGTATAAAGATTTACTCCGGAAATGTCCTCACCATGAGATTCCAAAATGGCTTCAAGTCCAAACATTCTATAATGGGCTTTCTGGAATAATGAGAACCACAATCGATGCTGCTGCTGGAGGAGCCTTGATGGCAAAAGGAGAAGATCAAGCCTTGGACCTAATCGAAGAAATGGCCAACAACAATTCCTTGTGGCCAACAGAAATGAGCATGATCCAAAGAATTGCAGGAATTTATGAAGTTGGAGCAAACACAGCAGTGAATACTAGGCTGGATCAGACATGCAATTGTCTAGAAACACTTAGCACGCAAGTTGTAAACATCGCTGGATCCACAAGTTCACCATATGGAGGAGCACCAGAACCAAACCAACTTGAAGAAACGGTAAATTATGTCAACAATTTCAACAGACAGTGGAACAATCCATATTCCAACACCTACAACCCAGGGTGGAGGAATCATCCTAATTTTTCATGGAGCAACAATTCAGGCCAACAGCAAAACTATCCACCACCTGAATTCCAGCAACAGAATAAAAGCCAGGAGCAGGCAAATGAATCAGGAATAACAGAAGTGTTGACCCACTTGAAAAAGATAGAAGCAAAACATGACTCTCACGCAGCAAGATATGATGCTATGTTTCAATCCCAAGCAGCATTAATTCAAAGTCAATCTGCTTCTATTAAAGCACTGGAGAATCAAATGAGACAACTAGCAAATGCTCAGAGTTACAGACCGCCAGGTACCCTTCCTAGCAACACAGAGCCAAATCCAAGAAACATGGGGAAGGAGCAATGTCATGCCATCATGTTAAAAAGCGGTACTGAAATCAACAAAGATGTTGGAGCCAAAACAGCTGCTGAGGAAGTTCTAAAAGAAACAAAGCAACAGATGGAGGAAAAAGAAGCAAAGGAAAAAGAACAAATCACTCCACCTCCACCTTTTCCTCAACGTCTTCAGAAGAACAAATTGGACAAGCAATTTTCCCGATTCCTGTAAATCTTCAAAAAGCTGCATATCAACATTCCATTTGCAGAAGCGTTGGAACAAATGCCCACCTATGCTAAATTCATGAAAGATATTCTTTCACGAAAACGGAGATTGGGAGATTACGAGACAGTAGCATAACAGAAGAATGCAGTGCCATCATTCAGAGGAAACTTCCCCGAAGTTGAAAGATCCTGGCAGTTTCACTGTTCCTTGCGTCATAAGAGAACATAACTTGGTGTTGTAAGGCTTTGTGTGATTTAGTGTGCGAGTGTTAACTTGATGCCTAGTCTATTTTCAGGAAATTACAGATTGGAGAAACAATGCCAACTTCAGTCTCACTACAACTTGCTGATAGAACGCTCGTATTTCCGAGAGGTGTAGTTGAAGATGTGCTGGTCAAGGTTGACAAATTAATTTTCCCAGCAGAATTTATTGTCCTTGATATGGAGGAAGACGCAGACGTGCCAATCATCATCGGGAGACCATTCTTGGCTACAGGTCGAACCATTATTGATGTACAAAAAGGAGAACTAACCATGAGGGTACAAGACCAATAAGTAACATTCAATGTTTTCAAAGCCATGAATTTCCCAGATGATGAAAAGAATGAGGAATGTTTCAGACTTGATGTGATACATAGTACCGTTCAGAACTCTGATGAAAGACAAAGTTCTACTGATAAACTTAAAACATGTCAATTGCCTGTGGAGCCTAAAGATAAATCGTCTTTTGTACTGAAGGAGCCAATTCTTGCTCTACAAGCAACAAAAGAGAAAAAGTTCCACCAGCTCAATGAATTGGAGGAATTTCACAATCAGCCTTTTGAGGATGCCAAATTGTACAAAGAAAATGGCAAGAAAAGACATGATGAGAAGTTAGTGCGCATACAACTGGAACCAGGGCAGAAGGTACTGTTAAACAAATCAAGGGTGAAATTTTTCCCATGGAAGCCAAAATCACGATGGTCAGGTCCATTTGTGATCACCAAAGTTTACCAAAATAGCCGTTGAGATACATGATCCTGACGCTAACAAAACTTTCAAGGTTAAAAACAAGCGTGTCAAGCACTACTGGGGAGAATCATTTGAGCGACAAAAAGAAAGTGTTACACTTTCAGATCCAACTTAACGTTCGAGAAGCCAAGTCTGGCTGATGACTTTAACTTAGCGCTCGCAGGGAGGCAACCCATGCAATTTGTGTATATATTGTGATTTGGTGTGTTTATTTTTGTGTGTTTAATTTTTGCAGGTTTAGTCATTTCAAAATGGAAGAAGCTCTCGCAAATCTTCACAAGCAATTTCCTTCTCTCCCTCAAAAATCTCTAATGAAAGTTTACAAAGCTCGCTTGGAACAAATGAGACTACTGACGATCCACGGTGTGCCCAATGACATTCGTTGGGTAATGAAGCACGAGTCCGATTGGCAGGTGAGTCTTCTGACTCTTTTATTTCACATCTGCCTGGTTTGGAAGAAGCACCTATGTAAATAAACGTAGAGCTAAGCAAGTGGGTGTTTGTTTAAAATGTGCACGATGGAATTGCAATACTCGTTGTCGTTCTTTAGGAATGGTGTCTGATAATCGCGAAGACAAAATTAAATTCATTAGGGATGGCTTGAGTAAGGATCTTTAGATGATAATCTTTAACTCTTGAGACGCATCCCAGTGGATATGTTCACATAGCCATTCGCAAATTACATACACAATTTCAAAAAGAAAGACAACAGTTAAGTCTCGGGAATCTGACTCAAAAAGACCATGTTTGCCAATTTATAAGAAATTGGATGGGAAGCTTGTCCCTGACGCATAGAATCAATCAAGCAGTTACTTTTCTTGTAAATGCTATATCTCTTTGTCTTTTCCTAATAATTTTGATTTGTTTTGTTGTTTTCTTTTATTTTCTCCGACAGGATCCAGACCTTTTTGACTATCATGATATTAATTCGCTAACAATCGTCCTCTGGAAGATACTTGTGCTATTTTTACTCACCCTTTTCAGGTACTATAAATTCAGCCCCGCATTGCACTTTTGAAGGCATCCCGAGTTGAGAAAGAAATACATAAAAAATGGAAGCCACTTCAAGAAGACGAATTGAGAACATCTGTGTGTTTTGCGGTAGTAGTGTTGGTACTAAACCACAATACGTAGAAGCAGCACATGAATTGGGTCGAGTCTTAGCTGCAAGGAATATGCACTTAATATATGGCGGAGGCAATCTCGGACTTATGGGGATCGTTTCAAAGGATGTACAGGAATGAGGCAGTCATGTTTTGGGAATCATTCCAAAACCCTTGGCAGAGGCGAATCTTATTGGATCATCAAACGGAGAGGAACTGATCGTGTCAGGTATGTCTGAACGACTGGTAGAAATGATTAACCGTGCTGATGCTTTTATCGCTTTGCCAGGTGGCTTGGGTACACTGGAGGAAATTTTTATTGTGCTATCTTGGGCGAACCTGAACATACACCAGAAACCGCTTGGACTGCTTAACGTTGATGGATTTTATGATTTTCTTTGTGTGGTTCTTGATGATGCTCGGAGAAATGGGTTCGTGTCAAAACCTTTGAAAGAACTCCTCTTCACTGCCAGAACTGCTCCGGATCTAATAGACCAACTCATAGCCTATGAACCACAAGTTGACCTTATCCTTTCAAAGATAAATTGGCGAGGACGATCATGGTAAGAGGCGTCGAATAATCTGGATCTTAACCTTTAATTTCCTGTAGATTTTCAGCTAACCAGGTACGACCTTCTTTTACTGTTTAAGACATGGGGACATATCTCATTTAGGTTGGGGAGGGAATTAGTTGATTAGTACCTTGTTTTTAGTTTGTATATTGTTTTATTTTTAGTCCAAAAATTTTTCGAAAAATACAAAAAAAATGAAAATTTTCAAAAATTACAAAAATATTTTATGTTTTGTGTTTTATTTGACTAAAAAAGTGAAATTGGTAAGAGATAGCTGAGTAAGGAGTTCCACTCCTGATACGTATCTCAAACCTAATTCGAAACAAGTTAATTTTTGTTTTTTCCTTTTGAATTATTTAATTGTGAATTCTCCTTAAAACGGACTAAAATGAATCTTCATATGTCAGTTAGCAGATATTATCATACATATATAGTAACATACAGACATGAGCTAAATTGAAAAGTTTGTAATATTCAGTGCTCTAGTTTAATTGGAGGAAGCATCTCAATAAAGCATGGAGTAAAAAAAAATCTGATTTACAAAATAAAGTATCTAAGATCCGAGTTATTAAGTCTGTAAGGGTGTTAACACCTAGTGCCCTAAAACCAACTGGTTGGGAGTCACTGGCCCAAAGCTCGTTACATGGATCGGAGATGCTGCAAAAATATATATATCTGAAGTCTGAGTAATTAAGTCCGTAGGGGTGTCTAACACCTGGTGCCCTAAAGCCAACTGGTTTGGGAGCCACCGACCCAAGCTCGTTACATAGATGGAAATATTGTATATAAATAAAAAATAGAGAAAAATCAAAGAAAAAATCAGAAAAATGAGAAAAATTATTCCATTGCTGCAAAAAGGTGTGAATTCTGATAAAACTTTAGGACAAAAATATTACTCTCTTATCAACTACACTTATGACTGTTGAGGGCAAAAATGAGTTGATTAATATTTTGTTGGCTGTGTATATGGAGAATGGTAAATATAATCAGAGAATTTACTTATTCAATAATTTAAAATAAAACAAAACAACTAGTAACTTGGAGTAGAAGTTTCACCTGATTAGTCACTACATCTTTATTCTCTTTTCGCTTGTCTTTTTGCTTTTGTGTGCATTAGTTTTAATACCTGTTTACTTTGTAAAATGTTTGTGGGTATCATTGCTGTAAACCCTCCAGAGACTACAACTCGTCCACTAGGGACACATATGGGTTTAAAGGCTGTTGCATACGCTAAATGCAATCGTGATCCCTACGAAAGTGGCTTAGTTAATTTATTTCTGTTATTTTATTTTATGTTTTGCTCGAGGACTAGCAAAATGTTAGGTTTGGGGGTATGATGAGTGGTATTTATATCATTTATTCCCACTCATTTAACCTAGTATTGTGTTATTTTGCAGATAAATAATGTTTGGAAAGCATTGGAGGCAATTTGGGGCAAAAACGGACAAAAATGCATCAACAGAGATATTTTGGTCTTTAGCGCGTCGCGACGTCTAAAATGCGCCGAACAGTGCTAACGTGCGCCAGGTCCACAAATCAGAATCTGAGAAAAGTTTGACTTTGCTAAAATGCGCCGTGCCACGTGTCAGCATCCTACGGTGCCGACAGTCATCATCGCCACGTGTTCCACGTGTCATTCCATGTCATCAGCCACGTCAGCAAGTCAACAAGTCAACATTGCCACCTCACCGCCACGTCATCATCAGCCAATCAAGAAGTGACACGTGTCGCAATTCTACGGTGCCGACAGTCTCTTTCCCACGTGTCGCCACGTCACCGCCACGTCATCGCCACGTCAGCATCAATAATTGAGTATCTAATCCTTATCTGACACGTGGCGGATAAGAATCTCAGCGACCAATCAGAAGCCGCCACGTGTCACAATAATTGAAGCCCAACTATCGCGCCACGTGTCACCTTATCAGCTTATCCAGAATCTTCAAACCAGCGAACCAGAGCGTGCCACGTCGACAGAAGCTGGCGTAGCGACGCTGAGGTCCTTGGCGTCGCGACGCTGGAAGCTTATCCGCGCCTATAAATTGAGCTCGAGATTTCAGAATTCAGTGCACCACTCTCTCTCTTATAATCTTTCTAAAGAGAGAGTTTCTCTCTCTACTTTCTTTTAATTTTTAGTTTTTTAGTTTTTAGTTTTGTAATTAATTTTAATTACGTTTTGTTAATATAGTAATTTAATTTTTACTTTTTACTTTTTACATTTTTTATTATTTACCATGTGGAGGTAACTCCCCCAGCTAGGGTGAAAGGTAATTCTTTTACTGTTACTATTTAGATTAATCTCCCTTAAAAATAATATATTCATTATTTAAAATATTGACTTAAAAAGGATACCGCCAGATTGGTCGTTGGTAATTCATTTTAATCTGATTTAAACCTGACTAATAAAGGATACCGCCAGATTGGTCGGTTGGTAATTTAATTTTGGTTCCGCCTTTATGTCTGGTTGGACTTATTTGACTTAATCAGGTTACCGCCTATACGGCTGGTTGGAAAAAGAATCACAAGTTTATATATTATTTTATGGGAGATATCTAAATTAGTAGTAGTAAAAGTAATTCCTTTTACCTTAGCATTTTATTTTATTGTAATTTACTTTTCAGTATTTACTTTACCGCATTTTTACTTTATGTCTTTTATTTTCAAGTTTTTACTAGCCCTAGTTATGTGTGTAATTAAATTAGTTATCTTGGGGTTGTGATGAAATCCAATATCACCGTTTTATAAGGGTTAGATTATAGCTTGGGTAATATAAAGATTTATTTATTGAGTCTTAAACTTAATGCTTTTTCATTAACTGGCCATTAATAAAATTGATCTGGTAAATCTAAAATGAACTAGACATAGGGATTTAGGGTTTCAGCCTTAGACTCAATAGCCCACGATCTTCCTTGAGGATAGATAACCCTTTAATAGATTTCCTTAGAGGATAGGAATATACCTGTCGGGCGGGGGTAGCCATAATTGGAACTTAAACTTAATGAATCCAGATAATTTGGTTGACATAGACATATGGTTCAATTAGGTTTAAACTGGGTATTTGTGTCTGACCATCGACAGGGGCTTACACATAATTTAGTGTTCCAGGTTAATAAATCAATATGTTACCCAACTTTAAGAGATAACCACTTCATCTTTAAAATGATATTGGAAGAAATCACAACCCTAGATAGTTTTTAATATTAAATTTTCTTAAAACCTATTTTCGACAATATTATTTACTTGTTTTTTAAATTAGAATCGTCACCATTTCAAATCAATCAATCAACTTGTTAGATATTAGTAATCATTTGACCTCATAAAATTAATAGTTTAGATATTAAGTCCTCGTGGGATCGATATTTTTATACTACTTGAACGATACGTGCGCTTGCGTTATACGTGTGTGTTTACGCCGGTCAAAATCGCATATGGATGGTGGATAAGATGGAAAATGTGGTTCTGTGAAATGTGATGGCTCGTCATACCATGAAGGATCTTGATAGTTCTGCCACCCTAGATGGTAGTTGTATTTGCAATAATCTCTAGGGTGATTATCATTACATATGTCACATCTCTCCATTGCGTTCTGTTGAGCAAATGTAATATTGCTTGATTCTGGCATCCAGTGATAATTGTTGGGCTGGACAATAGACCTCAGAAAACCGGACTGTTGCCCCCAAATGTGGGGTGTATCTACTCGTAAAGCACGTAATCTTTCAATCTCCCAGTAGTGTTCCATTTTTTTTTTCAAAAACCTGAAAACAAAAGAAAGAAATAAAATTACAGATAAAAATAAAGAAAATTAGATACAAGTAAATTAGATAGCTTCAAAATTAATAACTCAAGAAATATAAGTCCCCGGCAACGGCGCCAAAAACTTGACCGGTGCTTACACACATGTATAACGCAAGCGCACGTATCGTTCAAGTAGTATAAAAAGTATCGATCCCACGAGGACTTAATTCCTACTGTTGTTATTAATTATTGAATCTATTTATTTACAAATATCTAATTGAATGAAGAAGAGAATGATTGTTTGATTGGTTGAAAGTGGTTTTCCTTAATTAAAATAAAACAAAAGAAAATACTAAGGAAAATAACAAAAGACACAAAGATCTAGGGTTGTGATTTCTTCTAATATCATTTTAAAGATGAAGTGGTTATCTTAAAGTTGGGTAATATATTGATTTATTAACCTGGAACACTAAATTATGTGTAAGCCTCTGTCGATGGTCAGACACAAATACCCAGTTTAACCCAATTGAACCATATGTCTATGTCAACCAAATTATCTGGATTCATTAAGTTTAAGTTCCAATAAAGGCTACCCCCGCCCGACAGGTATATTCCTATCATGTAAGGAAATATATTAAAGGGTTATCTATCCTCAAGGAAGATCGTGAGCTATTAAGTCTAAGGCTGAAACCTAAAATCCCTATGTCTAGTTCATTTTAGATTTACCTCATCAATCTTATTGGTGATCAGACAACAAGAAGCATTAAGCTTAAGACTTAATAAGTAAACCTTTAAATTACCCAAACTATAAAATAACCCATTATAAACTGGTGATATTAAAAGTCATCACAACCCCATATAACTAACACATAACTAGGGCTAGTAAAAACTTAAAAGTAAAAGACATAAGGTAAAAGCTGAAAAGTAAATTACAATAAAATAAAATGCTAAGGTAAAAGGAATTACTTTTACTACTAATTTAGATATCTCCCATAAAATAATATATAAACTTGTGATAATATTACCAACCGACCAATCTGGCGGTATCCTGATTAAGTCAAATTAAGTGCAACCAGCCATTAAGGCGGAACCAAAATTAACCTGTCATATAGGCGGTAAGGGAATTTAATTACCAACCGACCAATCTGGCGGTATCCTTGATTAGTTAGGTTTAAACCAGATTAAAATGAATTACCAACCGACCAATCTGGCGGTATCCTTTTTAAGTCAATATTTTAAATAGTGAATATATTATTTTTAAGGGAGATTAATCTAAATAGTAACAGTAAAAGAATTACCTTTCACCCTAGTTAGGGAAGTTACCTCATCATAGTGAATAGTAAAAACTGTAAAAAGTAAAAAGTAAAAATTAAATTACTATTATACAAAACGTAATTAAAATTATTTACAAAACTAAAAAAATTAAAAAAAAAACTAAAGAATCTAGATAGAGAAACTCTCTTTACATAGAATAGAAGAGAGAGAGTGGTACAATAAATTCTGAAATCTGAAGCTGAATTTATAGGCACGGATGGGCATCTGGCGTCGCGACGCCAAGGGCTTAGGCGTCGCGACATTGGAATAGTGACACGTGTCACGCGCTGGTTTGTCGGTTTCAGATTCTTATCCGATGACGTGGCATTGTTCATGATAACTCAATAATTGTGATGACGTCATGATGATGTGGCGGTGACGTCATGATGATGTGGCGGTGACGTCATGATCATATGGCAGTGGTGATTGTCGGCAACTCGAGATGATGACACGTGGCATGCGCACGTTAGTGGATCTTCTGTGGTGGTGACACGTGGCACGGCGCTTGTTAGCAAAGTCAACTTTTCAAATTCTGACACGTGGACCAGGCGCACGTTAGCAAGGACTCGGCGCACGTTAGGCGTCGCGACGCCAAGGGCTTGGGCGTCGCGACACCAAAATTACCAAATTGCCCTTTTTGTCCGTTTTCACTGTTTTGGCCCAAAATTGTCTCCAATGCTTTCCAAACTTTATTTATCTCCAAAATAACACAAAATACATCAAAACGTTCACAAAACTCGAGAAACTATACGAAATATTAGATCAAATGAGTGGGAAAAAGTGATATATTTACCACTCATCAGATACCCTCAAACATTTTACAAAAGTAAAAAGGTAGTGAAACTAATGCACACAAAAACAAAAGATAAGAGAAAAGAGAATAAGATGTAGTGACTAATCAGGTGAAACTTCTACTTCAAGTTACTAGTTGTTTTGTTTCTTTCTAAATTACTGAATAAGTAAATTCTCCGATTATATTTACCATTCTTCATATACACAGCCAACAAAATATTAAACAACTCATTTTTGCCCACAACAGTTATAAGTGCAGTTGATAAGAGAGTAATATTTTTGTCCTAAAGTTCTATCAGATTTCACACCTTTTGGTAGCAGTGGAATAATTTTTCTCATTTTTCTGATTTTTTCTTTGATTTTTCTCTATTTTTTTTATTTATATACAATATCTTCCATCTATGTAACGAGTTTTGGGTCGGTGGCTCCCAAACCAGTTGCCTTTAGGGCACCAGGTGTTAAGACACCCCTACGGACTTAATTACTCAAACTTCAGATATATATATTTTTGCAGCATCTTTAATCCATGTAGTGAGCTTTGGGCCAGTGATTCCCAAACCAGTTGGTTTTAGGGCACTAGGTGTTAAAACACCCTTACAGACTTAATAACTCAGATCTCGGACGTTTTTTTTTTTTACTCCATTGCTTTTTGAGATGCTTCCTCCAATTAAACTAGAGAACTGAATATTACAAACTTTTCAATTTTAGCTCATGTCCGTATGTTACCATGTATGTTGATAATACCTGCCAATGGAGCATATGAAGATCCATTTTAGTCAGTTTTATGGAGAATTCACAAATTAAATAATTTAAAAGGAAACAAATAAAAATTAACTTGTTTTGAAAATAGGTTTGAGATACGTCTCAGGAGTGGAAATTCCTTACTCAGCTATCTCTTACCAATTTCACCTTTTTAGTCAAAATAAAAAACATAAAAACAAAATATTTTGTAATTTTTGAAAAATTTTCAATTTTTTTGTATTTTTCGAAAAATTTTGGACTAAAAATAAAAACAACACACAAACTAAAAACAAGATACTAATCAACTAATTCTCCTCCCCCAAACCTAAATGAGACATTGTCCCCAATGTCTTAAACAGTAGAAGAAGAGTTTAGAAGATAATACCTGGTTAGCAGAAATTCTACATGAAATTAAAGGTTAAGATCCAAATTAATCCGACGCCTCTTACCACGATCGTCCTCAGACCAATTTATATTTGAAAGGATAGGGTCAACTTGTGGTTCATAAGCTAAAAGTTGGTCAATTAGATCTGGAGCAGTTCTGGCAGTAAAGAGGAGTTCTTTTAAAGGTTTTGATATTAACCCATTTCTCCGGGCATCATCAAGAAACACACAAAGAAAATCATAAAATCCATCAACGTTGTACAGCTCAATTGGTTTCTGGTGTATGTTCAGGTTCGCCCAAGATAATACAATAAAAATTTCCTCCAATGTACCCAAGCCACCTGGCAAAGCAATAAATGCATCAGCACGATTAATCATTTCTACCAGTCGTTCAGACATACCTGGCACGATCAGTTCTTCTCCGTTTGATGGTTCAATAAGATTTGCCTCTGCCAAGGGTTTTGGGATGATTCCTAAAACGTGACTACCTCCTTCATGTACGGCCTTTGAAACGATCCTCATTAATCCAAGATTGCCTCTGCCATATATTAAGTGCATATTCCTTGCAGCTAAGACTCGACCCAATTCCTGTGCTGCTTCTATGTATTGTGGTTTAGTACCAACACTACTACCACAAAACACACAAATGTTTTCAACTCGTCTTCTTGAAGTGGCTTCCATTTTTTTATTCTGGATATCTTCAAAAGTGCAATGATGAGTTGAATTTATAACACCTGAAAAGGGTGAGTAAAAATAGCACAAGTATCTTCCAAAGGACGATTAGTAGCAAAATAAATCTTGATATGGTCAAAAAGGTCTGGATCCTGTCGGAGAAAATAACAAAACAAATCAATATTATCAGGAAAAGACAAAGAGATATAATATGTACAAGAATTTTCAGCTTGATTAACGTCTATGCGTCAGGGACAAGCTTCCCATCCAATTTTCTTATAAATTGGAAAACTGGGTCTTTTTTAGTCAGATTCCTTGTTTTCTTTTTGAAATTGTGTATGTAATCTGCGAAAGGCTATGTGAACATATCCATTGGGATGCGTCTCAAGAGTCGAAGATATATCATCTAAAGACTCCTTACTCAAGCCATCCCTAATGAATTTAATTTTGTCTTCGCGATTATCAGACATCATTCCTAAAGAACGACAATGAGTATTGCAATTCCAACGTGCACATTTGTAACAAACACCCATTTTTTTAGCTCTTCGTTTCTTTGCATAGGTGCTTCTTCCAAAACCGGGCAGATGTGAAATAAAAGAGTCAGAAGACTCACCTGCCATCGGACTAGTGCTTCAATTACCCAACGAATGTCATTGGGAACACCATGGATCGTCAGTAGTCTCATCCGTTCCAAGCGAGCTTTGTAAACTTTCATTAGAGATTTTTGAGGGAGAGAAGGAAATTGCTTGTGAAGATTTGTGAGAGCTTCTTCCATCTTGAAATGACTTAATCTGCAAAAACTAAACACGCCAAATTAAATCACACCAAATCACAATATATACAAAAATTGCATGGGTTGCGCCTCCTTGCGAGCGCTAAGTTTAATCGTCGTCAGCTAGACGTGACTGCTCGATCGTTTAAGCTGGATCTGAAAGTGTGACACTTTCTTTTTGTCACTCAAATGATTCTCCCCAGTAGTTCTTGACACGCTGACTGTTAACCTTGAATATGTTGTTGGTATTGGGATCCAGTAACTCAACAGCTCCATATGGTAAAACCTGAGTGATCACAAATGGTCCAGACCACCTAGATTTCAACTTTCCAGGGAAAAGTTTCACCTCGAGTTGTACAACAACACCTGCTGCCTTGGTTCTAACTGTCTGTGCACTATTTTTCGGTCATGCCATTTTTTGGTCTTTTCCTTGTATAATCTGGCATTCTCATAAGCATGTAGGCGAAATTCCTCCAATTCATTGAGTTGGTGAAGTCTTTTCTCTCCTGCAGCTTATGAATCAAGATTCAACTTCTTCAGTGCCCAGTACGCCTTGTGTTCAAGTTCAACTGGCAGATAGCATGCTTTCCCAAACACCAATCGATATGGGGACATACTAATAGGTGTCTTGTAAGCTGTTCGGTAGGCCCATAATGCATCATCTAGTTTTGTAGACCAGTCCCTCCTTGTTGATCCAACGGTTCTTTCTAGGCTTCTTTTGATCTCCTTGTTTGAAACCTCAACTTGTCCATTTGACTGTGGATGGTAAGCTGTGGCAACCTTGTGAGTAACTCCGTATTTGGATAAGAGTGCATCGAAGTATCTGTTGCAGAAACGTGAGCCATCATCGCTGATGATTGCACGAGGTGTTCCGAACCGAGTGAAAATGTTCTTTTTCAAGAATTTGATCACCACTTTTGAATCATTGGATGGTAGTGCAATTGCTTCAACCCATTTGGAGACGTAATCTACAGCAACCAGGATGTACAGGTTTCTAAATGATGGAACAAAGGGTCCCATGAAATCAATACCAATACATCGAATATCTCCACTTCCAGAATGTTTTGCAATGGTCCTTCATTTCTTCTCGAAATATTCCCCGTTCTCTGGCACCTGTCACATTGAAAAGCAAAAAGATAAGCATCTTTAAAAAGTGTGGGCCAGAAGAAACCTGATTGCAGAACTTTTACTACAGTTTTGTTTCCGCTGAAGTGTCCGCCATATGGTGATGAATGACAGTGCTGCAAAACACTGTTGACCTCCTCCTGTGGAACACACCATCTCATAATTGATCAGCACAGCGTTTAAACAGGTACGGTTCATCCCAACATAGTTCTTGACTTCTTTGAAGAACTTTTACTGCAGTTTTGTTTCCGCTGAAGTGTCCGCCAAATGGTGATGAATGACAGTGCTGCAAAACACTGTTGACCTCCTCCTGTGGAACACACCGTCTCAATAATTGATCAGCACAGCGTTTAAACAGGTACGGTTCATCCCAGACATAGTTCTTGACTCTTTGAAGAACTTTTACTGCAGTTTTGTTTCCGCTGAAGTGTCCGCCAAATGTGATGAATGACAGTGCTGCAAAACACTGTTGACCTCCTCCTGTGGAACACCGTCTCAATATTGATCAGCACAGCGTTTAAACAGGTACGGTTCATCCTAGACATAGTTCTTGACTTCTTTGAATAACTTCTTCTGTTGCTGAGTTGTCCATTCCAACGGCCATTTTTCTGACACAATGTAGTTGACATAGTCAGCATACCAAGGGACTTCCTGTTGTTTCATGGCAAACAGCTGTTCATCTGGAAAAGTTTCTTTGATTGTCAGTTCTTTGTCAGCTGTTTCTCCATTCTCGAGCCTCGATAAGTTATCTGCCACCTGGTTTTCTGTCCCTCTCCTGTCTCGAATCTCCACGTCAAATTCTTGCAGAAGAAGTATCCAATGGATCAATCTGGGTTTGACATCTTTCTTCGTGATCAGATATTTGATTGCTGAATGATCTGTGTAGACCACTACTTTGGGACCCAGCAGATAGGAGCGGAATTTGTCAAATGCGTACACAACTGGGAGCAATTCTTTTTCAGTGGTTGTGTAGTTGAGTTGAGCTTCATTCAAAGTTCTGCTGGAGTAGTAAATAGTGTGAAAAATAATTGCTTTGCGTTGTCCCAAAACTGCACCTACAGCAAAATCACTAGCATCGCACATCACTTCAAATGGAAGGGTCCAGTCTGGTGCTACAATGATGGGGGCAGAGACCAGTTTCTGTTTTAAGATCTCAAAAGCTTCCTGACATTATTTGGTGAAGTTGAAAGGCACATCATTTTCCAGAAGATTGCAAAGAGGTTTAGTAATCTTGGAAAAGTCTTTGATAAATCTCCTGTAAAAACCTGCATGTCCGAGAAAGCTCCGAATCCCTTTGACAGATGTTGGTGGAGGTAGTTTTTCAATTGTTTCAATCTTTGCTTTGTCTACCTCGATTCCCTTTTGTGAGATCTGGTGTCCAAGAAAAATGCCTTCTTGTACCATGAAATGGCATTTCTCCCAATTGAGTACCAAGTTTGTATCTTCGCACCTTTGTAATACATGTTCCAGATTTTGCAAGCAATGGACAAAAGAATCTCCAAACACAGAAAAGTCATCCATAAATACCTTCATACTCTGCTCCAGCATGTCTGAGAAAATGGCCATCATGCAACCCTGAAAAGTGGCGGGGGCATTACATAATCCAAATGGCATCCTGCGGAAAGCAAAAGTACCATAGGGACATGTAAATGTGGTTTTCTCCTGATCTTCTGGGGCAATGGCAATCTGATTGTACCCTGAATATCCGTCAAGAAATCAATAGAACTCATGTCCCGCCAGTCTATCTAACATCTGGTCAATGAATGGTAGCGGAAAATGGTCCTTTCTCGTGGCTTTGTTCAGCTTCCTGTAATCCATACATACTCTCTACCCAGTCACCATTATTGTTGGAATTAGCTCGTTCTTTTCATTGGTGACCACAGTAATTCCTCCTTTCTTTGGTACACACTGCATAGGACTTACCCAAGTGCTATATGAGATGGGGTAAATGATGCCAGCATCCAACCATTGATGATTTCTTTCTTCACACTTCCTTCATGATTGGATTAAGTCTCTGTTGATGCTCCACTGTGGGTTTGTATTTATCATTCATCAGAATCTTGTGCATGCAAATGATAGACTAATGCCTCGAATGTCTGCTATAGTCCAGCCAATGGCTCTTTTGTGCTCTCATAATACTCTCAATAGCTTTTCTTCCTGATCCAATGTTAGTGAAGAGAAATAATAACAGGTAATTCAGAAGAGTTTCCAAGAAATGCATACCTGAGATTGCTCGGAAGTAACTTTAGTTCCAGCTGTGGTGGTTCTTCAATCGAAGGCTTGATTCGATCTTTCTTTGGCAGTTCCAAGCTTTCAATTGGTGGTGTTGCTTTGAATCGGAATGGTTTGTCAAGGTAGTTGATACATTCCAAGATTTCAGCATCTAGTTCGCTGTCTGTCATGTTGGTGATGCAAGCTTCAAGTGTATCTGTGGGATTTGGCTCAGTATTTTGAATAATACTATCAACAACATCAACTCTGAAGCATTCTTCTTCTTCCTTTTCATCGCTCGGGAATTTCATGGCTTTGAAAACATTAAAGGTCACTTCTTGGTCCTGCACTTTCATGGTCAGTTCTCCTTTTTGCACATCAATCACAGTTTTACCTGTAGCCAAGAATGGTCTCCCAAGAATGATAGGTACTTCTTTGTCTAATTCCATGTCAATGATGATGAAATCTACTGGGAGAATTAGTTTGTCTACTTTGACCATTACATCTTCAACAACACCTATTGGAAATACGAGTGTTCGGTCAGCAAGTTGCAAAGATACCGAGGTAGGCATTGCTTCTCCAATCTGCAGTTTCCTGTAAATAGAAAAAGGCATCAAGTTAACACTAGCACCTAAATCACATAAAGCCTTACCGCTATAATGTTCTCCAATGGTGCATGAAACTGTGAAACTGCCAGGATCTTTCAATTTTGGGGGAAGTTTTCTCTGAATAATGGCGCTGCATTCTTCCGTTAATGCTACTGTTTCGTAGTCTCCCAATCTCCGTTTTCGTGAAAGAATGTCTTTCATGAATTTGACATAACTGGGTATTTCTTCCAAGGCTTCTGCAAATGGGATGTTGATGTGCAGCTTTTTGAAAACCTCCAAGAATCGAGCAAACTGCTTGTCCAGATTGTTTTTTTGAAGACGCTGAGGAAAATGTGTGGTGGAGTGATCTGTTTTTGTTTCTTTTTCCTTTGCTTCTTTTTCCTCCATCTGTGGAACTGCATCTTTTGGAATATCTTTAATTGTTGCCTTGATTCCAACATCTTTGTTGATCTCAGTACCACTCTTTAAGGTAATGGCTTGACATTGCTCCTTCCCTCGGTTCCTTGGATTTGGTTCTGTGTTGCTGGGAAGATTACCTGGCGGTCTGTAACTCTGAGCATTGGCCAGTTGTCCGATTTGATTCTCCAGTGCTTTGATGGAAGCTGATTGGCTCTGAATCATAGCTTCATATCTTTTTAATTGAGCTAACATCTCTGCCATCACTGGTTCATTTATCTGCTCCTGGCCTTTATTCTGTTGCTGGAATCCAGGTGGTGGATAGTTCTTTTGCCCTGAATTGTTGCTCCATGAAAAATTAGGATGATTCATCCACCCTGGGTTGTAGGTGTTGGAATATGGATTGTTCCCTGTCTGTTGAAATTGTTGACATAATTCACCGTCTCTTCAAGTTGGTTTGGTTCTGGTGCTCCTCCATATGGTGAACTTGTGGATCCAGTAGTAAGAGTCTCCATGAATTTGCATATCTGATCCAGCTTGGTGTTGACTGCTGTATTTGCTCCAACTTCATAAATTCCTGCAATTCTTTGAATCATGCTCCTTTCTGTTGGCCATAAGGAATTGTTGCTGGCCATTTCTTCGATTAGGGCCCAGGCTTGATCTTCTCCTTTTGCCATCAAAGCTCCTCCAGCAGCAGCATCGATTGTGTTTTCATTAGTCCAGAAAGTCCATTATAGAAAGTTTGGACTTGAATCCATTTTGGAATCTCATGGTGAGGACATTTCCGGAGCAAATCCTTGTACCTTTCCCAAGCTTCGTAGAGAGATTCTGAATCTTGTTGCATGAAAGATGTGATGTCATTCCTCAACTTTGCAGTTCTGGCTGGTGGAAAGTACTTTGCAAAAATTTTATGGCTAGAGTGTTCCAAGTTGTGATGGAACCTGCTGGCAGTGAATGTAGCCAAGCTTTAGCTCTGTCCTTCAAGGAGTATGGAAAAACACGCAGTCTTATTGCTTCTTCAGCTGCTCGGTTTTAATTGAACGTGCCGCAAACTTCCAGGAAGTTACTGATGTGGGCATTAGGATCTTCAGTTGCATTTCCTTCAAACTGAACTGACTGCTGAATCATCTGAATGCAAGTTTTGATATCACTTGCATTTGCTGGTAAGGGAGGAAGTACAATACATGAAATGAGTCTGTCAACCACCGGAATAGTTCTGTCTCGAATGGGTATTGGTGGTGAAATCTCCAAAGGTTCAGGTTCCATGTTGACTAAAGCTTCTTGGTCTTCTCGTCTTTCCCTTCTCAACTGTCTGATGGTTCTTTCAATTTCTGGGTCAAGCGGTCGGAGTTCAAAGCTTCTGATTCGTCTCATGTAGTTTCTGAGAACCTGTAACACAAGAAAACAAAAACAATAATAGTAAAAGATAATAAGTCCCCGGCAACGGCGCCAAAAACTTGACCGGCGTAAACACACGCGTATAACGCAAGCGCATGTATCGTTCAAGTAGTATAAAAAGTATCCATCCCACGAGGATTTAAAACCTTATCTATTAATTTTATGAGGTAAAATGATTACTAGTATCTAACAGGTCGTTTGATTGATTTGAATAGTGACGATTCTAAATTTAAAAAAAAAACAGTAAATAAAATTGTTCGAAAGTAGATTTTAAGAAAATTCAATATTAAAAACTATCTAGGGTTGTGATTTATTCCAATATTATTTAAAGATGAAGTGGTTATCTTATAGTTGGGTAAAATATTGATTTATTAACTGGAACACTAAATTATGTAAAAGCCTATTCCGATGGTCAACTACAAATATCCAGTATAATCTAATTGAACCATATGTCTATGTCAACCAAATTACCTGGATTCATTAAGATTAATTTCCAATTATGGCTATCCCCGCCCGACAAGTATATTCCTATCCTGTAAGGAAATCTATTAAAGGGTTATCTATCCTCAAGGAAGATCGTGGGCTATTGAGTCTAAGGTTTTAAACCTAAAATCCCTATGTCTAGTTCATTTTAAGTTTACCTTATCAATTTTATTAGTGGCCAGTTAATAAAAAGGCATTAAGATTAAGACTCAATAAATAAATCTTTATATTACCCAAATTATAATCTAACCCTTATAAACCGGTGATATTGGATTTCATCACAACCCTAGATAAATAACTTAGATATGACACATAGCTAGGGCTGGTATAAACTTAAAAGTAAAAGTCATAAAATAAAAGTGCTGAAAAGTAATTGCGTAAAGTAAAAGCTTAAAAGTAAAATAAAAAAAAATGCTAAGGTAAAAGGAATTATTTCTTCTACTACTAATTTAGATATCTCCCAGAAAATAATATATAAACTTGTGATAATATTACCAACCGACCAATCTGGCGGTATCCTGATTAAGTCAAATAAAGTCCAACCAGCCATTAAGGCGGAACCATAATAAACCTGCCATATAGGCGGTAAGGGAATTTAATTACCAACCGACCAATCTGGCGGTATCCTTGACTAGTCAGGTTTAAACCAGATTAAAATGAATTACCGACCGACCAATATAGCGGTATCCTTTTTAAGTCAAATTTTAAATAGTGAATATATTATTTTTAAGGGAGATTAATCTAAATAGCAATAGTAAAATAATTACTTTTCACCCTAGCATAGGGAAGTTACCTCCTCATAGTGAATAGTAAAAATTGTAAAATAAAGAAAGTAAATAATTATTATTACAGAACGTAATTAAAAATTACAAAACTAAATTAAAAGAAACTTAGAGAGAGAATAACTCCCTATTTACATCAAAGAAATGAGAGAGAATGGTACAACAAAAACTAAAATCTCGAGCTCAATTTATAGGCGCGGGTAAGCTTCCAAAGTCGCGACGCCAAGGCCTTTGGCGTCGCGATGCTGGAACAGTGATGCGTGGCACGCTGAGGTTTGACACGTGGTGATTCGGATAAGAAGATAACGCGACACGTGGCGAGGCGGCTAAGAGCTCAATTATTATGCTGATGTGGCGATGACATGGCGCTGACGTGGTAAGGCGGCTGAGATCAATTGTCGGCACTGTAGGATTGCGACACGTGTCACGCTGTGATTGGCTAATGCTGACGTGGCATGTTGACTCGGTTGACCTGCTGACGTGGATGATGATGTGGCAAGACGCGTGGCAGAGTTGACTCGTTGACCGAATGATGTGGCGACACGTAGGATGACACGTGGCACACGTGGAAATAGTAATTGTCGGCACCATAGGATGATGACACGTGGCACGGCGCATTTTAGCAGATCGGCTGTGATGGTGACACGTGGCACGGCGCACGTTAGCAAAGTCAAACTTCTCAAATTCTGACCCGTTGACCCGGCGCACGATAGCAGACTCCGGTGCACGTTAGGCGTCGCGACGCCTAAGGCTTGCGCGTCGTGACGCGGGAAATGACCAAAATGCCCTTTTTGCCAATTTTCACTGTTTTGCTCCAAATCACCTCCAGAATGTCCTGAAACTTTATTTATCTACAAAATAACACAAAACACATCAAAATATTCACAAGACTCAAGAAACTATACAAAATATTAGGATAAATGAGTGGGAAATAGTGATAGATTTACCACTCATCAGTAATGGAGTAATATTTTAAAAGAAAATCAACATTACAACCTTCTCCAAAGAAAATTAAATTATTAAATGATTCCTTGTGCTTGCTGTTTTTCTATGCATTGTTTGTTGTATTTACTACCTAATTCCTTCTATTTTTTCTCAAACCAACAAACACAGGTCAATCTCCACCAAAACAAGTATTAAACAATATGGACTCTATGCATTGCCGAAAATGGCAAAATAATAATTACTTTTGAAAATAAGTAATATTTATTATTGTATTATTTGTTATATTTCGCTATTAATAAAAATAATTTTATTATATATGTTGCGGATGATTTCTTTTGATGTTTTGATGAAATTTTTCCATATTTGAATTGAGGCTGTCACCTCGACTACTCTGAAGCTTTCCACCTCGCCGCCTCGTACAATATATCGAGCCCTATTATTTCTATTCTTATGGTTTATATGGTATTTTTTTTTAAAAAAAATATATTATTAATTATGTCTAAAAAACCTATAATTTGCTGATATGCTTATGATTTCAGGTCAATCTGATTCGATATAGAAATACCATTATTGACGTAAAATCTAGCGCGAATGGAGCAGGTTGGGATGAGATTGATTCAAAATTATTTTAACTCTGTGCATATTGTTAGCCATTCATAGTATATGGTAGCACTAGTATCTCTTGCGCTGCTTCCGATGTCCAGTATACTGTGCAGAACATGGCACTAAGGAGGCAAATTTATTCTCAGAAGTAGCTGATTTTCTTATGGTGTTATGAGGCAACGTCATGGTAAGAACCATATGCCTTGCATGGATATATGGCAATTCTCTAATAACTTCATGATGACATGAAAAAATTAAATGAATCTTAACCTATCAACTTAGATGCTCATATCTAGCAGATTCTGAAGGAGATTTTTTCTGAATGTAATTCCAGCAATCGAATAAAGACTATCTGATGCTGTGAATTGAAAAGTAACCGTCAGTTTCACTCCAGCTAATGATAACAATTGCACTGGGATGTATTTAAATAGTTTTATGTCTCTTCTTTGTGTGCAAAAGGATAAAGTTTGTGTCACTTATTGTGAGACCTAGTCTCTTGTTTAAATTATTTAAAGTTGAACTCTTATCCCTCACCTCCACTTCTCTCCCATTATTTCCCCAAAATTAGCAACCATACACACACACACTCCCTATAAAAACTCAACCTCTATTCATATTCAAAAACTAATTAAACCTAATATATATCCTTTAAGTGTGTATTTGTTGTGGATCAAATAGAGTGTAAGAAATATATTGAATTAACTTCCAGAGATCAGTAGCAATCATAGAGAAAGAGAGAGTTGAACAGTTAGAGAGAGAAACAAACTCGTAGAGTGAGAAATCACAAAACTAGTAGAGAGAGAAAGTTGGGCAGGAGAGAAATGACTCGTTCGACGCCTTCCGGCCATCGTTTTCGATAAGTGACCACATCTGGAGAATCCCCTCACCGAGAAAAAGCCAACACCCCACAACGCCAGTCCGATCACCAGAAACCTCCGCACGCGCCTTCACATGCTACACACGCGGCGCCGCATCATCGTTCCACGCGCCCACGCGTCACCATGCGTGACCGATACCTCCCGGACCAGAATCTTTCCCTCATCGAGATACACGGGTTAGACACCTCGTTTGCCCAATTCGGACCTTCGATTGTCGTGAAACGAGCCTAGAACGAGAGTTAACGGTGTTCGATTGTTCGTCGGTGATCGTCGAGCATCAGCCATTACCACTACTGCCGTTGTGATCCTCGTGACGTGTACTGTCTGTGGACCACCTTGTTCTGAAATTCAGAAGTCATTGGAGCTCGGTACGTTAAATTTTACAGTTTTAGGGATGTAATTGTAATATTTTGAGAATTTTAGACTTATTCGTAATTTGGCATGTTTAGGGACCTAAATGAGTTAATTCTGATTTTTAGTGAGTAATATGAGATAATTGGAAGTTTTGGGACTAAATTGATAATATTGGAGAGTATTGGGGTTAAATTGCAAATTTGGAAAGTTTAGGGGGAAAATTGTAATTTTAGTAAAATATAGGGACCTGATCGAAATTTTACACTTTTTCAAGATTTTAGCGATGACATATAGATATAGAGAGTTTTGTGTGGATTGAGGTAAGTACAAAGCACGATGATTCCCTTAACATAAATGTTTGTTGATTGATGTTTGATATGTGAGTTACGTAATATGATATAGATATATATTTATATATGTATGTTGGAAAATTGACTGAGTAATTGATAGCATGAGAACATAAATTGTGAATATAACTTTTGAGCATAAATGTATGCTTGTAATATGAATCGAAGTATTTGAGTATTGTGTGATTTTGAGATGAGTTGATGGATGAAATGTGATGAGATGTGTTGTATTGGATGCTGTGTGAGATTGTTGTTATGCTGCCGGATTTAGTATGATAATGGTCGGATATGCGAGATTAGAAGAGGCGTGTGGTTCAATCCCCCTCTTGCACATTTATGCGGGATTATATGGTGGGAAACCTTGGAGGTAAGAGAGGGACTCTCCCAATGGTTTCAATCCATTATTATACTGAATCCGGATAGCAAACCTTGTTTGATTGAGATGTGTTGTCGTGAGTATGTTTTGCCTGAGTTAACTGTTATATATATTAACTGTTATTTTCATATATTCACTATCATATATATATTTTGTTGGTGAGGTCATGTTGAAAGTATGATTGTTTTTACTTATTGAGCTCTTTAAGCTCAACCCCCATTTCCCAAACATCTCAGGTAGTTTGTCAGCGCATCAGTAGCAGTATCAGTACCAGGATTTGACTCGTTTGCCACAGCCGTCAGTCGAGTTGGTCCAGACATTTCTTTTGGCTTTTGAGATAGGACATTTAGGATAACTTTCATGTTTTCAGACATCTATTTTGGTGTAAACACTTATTGGGATTTATTGGATTGCATTTTAGGGAATATTATATTTCTTGCGAACTTGTGGTTCAATTGCATGACATATAGGTGCTCAAGCTGAAGTGATTCGCAGACCTCTTTTTAGGGTTGGGCCCGCTCTAGGGAGGGGGTCGTGACACTTATAATTTTCTAACGGATCCATGGCATGAAATCAATTATAAATGTAGAAATGGCTCTATGAGCGATAATCAAGGATTTATACTAGCAATTATAAATCTTCTATAAGTATCTCTTCCATAATAAATTATTTTAAACTGACTTTATCTTGCATTTAAGTGTGCTGTATTATTAACTAACTTCTATGTTACCATTCTTTTTTTGAGGGTGAGCTTTGGTGTAATGGTAAGGTTACTGTTGTAGGTATTGTGTCATTAAACAGTAATATAACATGCAAATCAAACAGATCAACAACCAAACGTAGATCTAGATTCAAAAACCCTGATACCAGAAAAACTTCAAGACAAACCTGGAAATCAAGTTTACAGATTCAATCCAAGTCGAGATCTCTCTGTCCTTAAGAACTTATTGGCCCCGTCACAGGTGCTCTACGGATTCAAATTGCCAACGTTCTCCCAGGATAACTTGGATACTTCTTGTTCAAGGAGCACTCCTTAACAAGTATGCGAACTCGGATTCAATGGTGGATCTCTCTCTCAAAAACAAGGAAAACACAATGCCTTCTTTTTGGTTAGATATTCTTTATATGTTCTCTATCTAATTCATTTGGAATAAAGGCCTTCTTTTATAAGGCATGGAGGGGTGCCAATAGGGCACCCCTTGGGATGGGTTGCAACCCTCCAATGATTGCAACCTCTCATACACCCCTTGAAAATCCCAATGATCTACATATACATATACATATCATATTTAATGAATTTGAGGAATTTACAACAATCCCCCACAATTCTTCAAATATCCATTCAGGCACGTGAGAGAGATACCGTGAGCTAAAGCTGCATCGAAATAGGTAGCTTTCGCCTTGAACCCTTCCTAGTGAATGACAATCGGATTTACTTGGCAAACCAGTGACCCATAGTCTTGAACTGTTCTGCCGTTGGTGTAAACCAAGACAATTGCCAACACACAGCTTTAATTCGACCATTTTCCCGTTCTACGGTTGTGTTCATTTCGGCCCTGAACAACGGTCCCGGATTCATCAAGCACTTTAGGGTAACCCGCCTTTAAAGGTTCCCATGGAAGCGGCCTCACTTCTTACTTGAAATAGGTGATCTACTATGAAGAGGTAATCTGTCTTTACCCTCATTAGGACTCATCTCCTAATATAGTGATCATTAAAAGCCTTAGCTTATCCTAACCAATGACAGACAACACTCAGCGTCATTATCGGAATGGGAAAGAGTACAAAACTCTTCAGTGCTTGTTTTGAATTGCACAAAGTTTCTGTTGTCCCTTTTGAACCTAGATCTTGGGATCTCCAGTCAGCTAGGTTGGGTTTCCACAGTGACAATTCTTAGATTATAGGCTTCAAGCCCATTCCCCTCGATGACTTCTCAACTTGCTCTCGAGGTAAACCTTTAGTTAGTGGATCCGCTAGGTTTTCCTTCGACCTGACATAATCGATCGTTATTATGCCACTTGAGAGCAGTTGACGTATGGTATTATGTCTCCGACGTATGTGTCGAGACTTACCATTATACATTGTATTTTGGGCTCTCCCAATAGCCGATTGGCTTTCACAATGTATGCTAATCGTTGGCACCGGTTTGGCCCAACTAGGAATATCCTCCAGGAAGTTTCTAAGCCATTCTGCTTCTTCCGCTGTTTTGTCTAACGCTATGAACTCAGATTCCATAGTAGACTGGGCAACACATGTTTGCCTCGAGGATTTCCATGACACGGCTGCATTACCAAGTGTGAAAACAAATCCAACCGTAGATTTGGAATCCACTATATCAGATATCCAGCATCGCTGTATCCCTCTAGAACAGCAGGATATCTCTCGTAATGTAGCCCATATTTTGAAGTTTCTTATACCTCAAAACACTTACTATGGCTTTTCCAGTGGTTATGTCCTGGATTGCTAGTATATCTGCTAAGCCTATTCACAGCTTGAGTGATATCAGTTCGTGTGCAATTCGTGAGATACATCAGACTTCCGATGATCCTTGAATACTCTAATTGCGATATGCTTAAGCCAGTATTCTTTGATAGAGGAAGAGTTAGGTTAGCTACTCCCAAATCTTTCATATCAAATTTGCTAGTTAACACTTTCTTGGTAAATTGAATCAACTCATGATTATTACCAAATATCAGCATATCGTCTACATAGAGACATACAACGACATATCATTCTTGAGTTGATTTGGCGTATATACACTTATCACACTCATCGGTTTTAAACCCACTTGACAATATCTCTTTGTCAATGTTCTCATGTCATTGTCTAGGTGCTTGTTTTAATCCGTACAAAGATTTTACAAGTTTACACACCTTCTGTTCTTATCCAGGAACATTAAACCCTTCTGGTTGTTCCATGTAAGTCTCTTCATCCAATTCACCATTCAAGAATAACGTCTTTACATCCTTTTGATGTATTTCAAGACCAAATATAGCTGCTATGGCTATAAGCATTCTACTGATGTGATACGAATCACTGGTGGATAGGTGTCAAAGTAAACAAGGCCTTCTTACTGTCTATAATCTTTTATGACAAACCTCGCCTTGTACTTATCTATTGATCCATCCATTTTCATCTTTCCATTTGTAGCCCAGTGGCTTACAACCTGGAGGAAGATCAACCAACTCCCAAGTATGGTTCTGTAGGATTGAATCAATCTCACTGATAATCGCCTCTTTCCATAGAGGTGCCTCCAAAGAAGACATTGCTTCTTTATAGCTTTGAGGCTTATTTTCTAACAAATATGTCAGAAAATCGGATCTGACTCTTGGTCAACTTGATCACTGTCATTGACAGTATCAACAGATCTTTTTGAGAGACTCTCTTCTTTGTCTTTCCTTACAAGGAAATGTCTCTTCAAAAATATTGCATTCTTTGACTCAATCATCACATTTGGATTGATGTCAGGAGTCAACAGTTTTGGGTCATATTCCACCTTCTTAGGTTTAGGAACCATCACCTTGGCAATTAGCAAGACACCCCCACATTTTCAGATATTTGTAGGATGGTACATAACCTTTCCACAACTCATATGGTGTCTTGTCTAATCTCCTGTGAGGAAGCTTGTTCAGAACGTAGTTCGCGGAAAGCAGGGCTTTCCCCCACAACGTTCTGAGGTAAGCCAGAACTAGTCAACATGGCATTCATCAATTCCTTCAACGTTCGGTTTTTGCACTCAGCAATCCCATTGAGGAGAATAAGGAGCAGTGATTTCGTGAATAATTCCGTGCACAGAACAATATTCACCGAATGATGAAACATATTCACCACCACTATCACTTCTGATTCTTTTGATTTACTTGCCAGGTTGATTTGCAATTTCGTTCTCAGTGTATAAAGCTCTCAATAGCTTCAGCTTTGCTCCTCAGCAAATACACTTAACAGAATCTTGTGCTTTCATCGATAAAAGTGACAAAGTACTTTTTACCGCCTCTTATTTGCACAATATTCATGTCACACACGTCAGTGTGTACAAGTTCCAAGGGTTCAGAACTTCGTTCTATGATGTTCTATGTATTTTTGCTTCAACACATACCTCACACTCATGTTGGCTATCAATGCAAATTTAGGTATAAGGTTCATGTTAATTAATGTACGCATTGTATCATAATTAACATGTCCTAACCTCTCATGCCATACATTTTGTAACTAAATAATAGAAGCAGAAGTTTCAGCTTTATTAATAGCACAATTGACAGTCATTGAAAAGACCCTCAGCGATGTATCATTTTCCTACATAGACATCATTTTTGGTCAATACAATCTTGTTAGAAACAAATACAAATCTGAGACCGAGTTCTTCCGAATATCTGGAACATGCAAACATTCTTATATGTAAGCTCCGTTCCGGATATCATTTTCAGAACTACTGTGCCTTGTCCAACCACTCTAGAGGTAGACGAGTTTCCCATTGTCAGATGATCGCCGCCATCGACCTTTCTGATACGAGGAAAACATCTTGCTATCGGCACAAATATGACGAGTAGCCCTAGTGTCTACCCATCATTCTCTCGGATTCCCAACCAAGTTGGCTTCAGTTACCACTGCTGAGAGATTCATTTCTGAAATCTCATCAGTTAACTGCTCATCTTCAGCGACATAGGCCTCATTTTTCCTGCCATTGTCCTGAGATATCTTGTTTCTGCAGTCCTTTGTCATATGACCGCTCTTATCACAGTTGTAGCACTTCCCATTGAACTAATTGTTCGCTTGGGAGGAATCAGCTTCACTGTTCTTTCTTTTCTTGCTACCCTTTACATCCTCAAAGATGTTGGTCTTAGACTCCATAGTCTTGTAGCTGGCCTTCTCGGACATCATGTTGTCCTGTTCGATTCTCAATCGAACTCCAAGGTCTTCAAGGCTCATCTGCTTCTTTCTGTGTTGTCAGATAGCTCCTGAAGTCCTGCCATGATGGAGGCAACTTTTCAATTATGGTGGCAACTTGAAACGTCCACAGAGTTTCATTCCTTCATTCAGTATTTCATGAATGATCTATTATTGTTCACCCAACTGAGACATCACCGTCCTTGAAACTACCATCTTGTAGTCCAGGATCCTACCCACGACAAATTTCTTTTGTCCGGCATCTTCGGTTTTGTACTTCTTCTCGAGAGATTCCCAGAGAACCTTCGCAGAAGTCATGCCTTGGTACACATTGTACAGGGTATTGTCAAGACCACCCAAAAGGTAGTTCTTGCATAAGAAGTCTCCAGACATCCAAGTCTGTTCTCGCTCTTCCTTGGCCAATTCAGATTCACCCTCCATAGGACTCGGAGGATCTTTGAGGAATTTAGCCAACTGGAGAGTTGTCAGGTAGAATAGCATTGTGCTCTGCCACATGGTTCAATCAGTCTACGAAAGACAAATTACACCACGATCAACGAATGATCTAGTTCAAAGTGATGTACTAGGTAGTCATTTGTTGTTCTAATGGACGAAAGTTCCAATAAACACAAGTCCTTGAATTCAACTTAAGATACTTAAGGAAAATTGAATGAACGAATATTCTTCAAACACTTTTTCCAATAGAATCTTTTAGCAATTCAAAACCCAGATTTACACTCTTCCAATAGCACAATTAATACGATAAGTGTAGATATATATGTCAATCAAGATTGGATGGAATTACTTGTGCAAAATTACACTTTAAATTCTCAACCAATTTGCAACAACCAATTAATTTCAACTTTATCACTATGTGTATGCTTGTGATAATTGAACAACTTAATAATAACTTAAATCTATACTACCAAGATTAATGTGTTTACAGTATATGACTAACCAAGTTAATATTAATTAAAGTTTGCAATTTATGATACTTCCAGGACAAGATCGTTAGTGTCACGTTCGTATCTACGTTCGAACGAGACTGTCTAGTGTGTGCGTTCGTGTTGCGTTTGATAACGTGTTCGAACGAAGTGTTTCCAGAGAGTTCACGTTCGTGTAGCGTTTGATAACGCGTTCGAACGGAATGTTTCCAGAGAGTTCACGTTCGTATAGCGTTCGAGGACGCGTTCGAACGGAATGATTCCAGATAGTTCACGTTCGTATAGCGTTCAGGACGCGTTCGAACGTTCTAAGGCAGAAGGCTTGCGTTCGAGTTACGTTTGAAGAGGCGTTCGAACGTTCTTATGAATTTTCAGATTTTTGCCTTCGCTTGCGTCGGGCGTTCGAACGCCCCCGGTTTTTTCATGCACAGTTCGTATTTTACAGAAAATATACAAACCCTAACATGCGAATTACTACCTAATAACACTAAGAGCGCTAAGTTCTTAAGATTATTGTAGGTATTGTGTCATTAAACAGTAATATAACATGCAAATCAAACAGATCAACAAACAAACGTAGATCTAGATGCAAAAACCCTGATACCAGAAAAACTTCAAGACAAACCTGGAAATCAAGTTTACAGATTCAATC
Source organism: Zanthoxylum bungeanum (assembly GCA_019454045.1). Taxonomy (NCBI): domain Eukaryota; kingdom Viridiplantae; phylum Streptophyta; class Magnoliopsida; order Sapindales; family Rutaceae; genus Zanthoxylum; species Zanthoxylum bungeanum. The sequence goes on from SKCR01043769.1 coordinate 50,441, forward strand.
CAAGTCGAGATCTCTCTGTCCTTAAGAACTTATTGGCCCCGTCACAGGTGCTCTACGGATTCAAATTGCCAACGTTCTCCCAGGATAACTTGGATACTTCTTGTTCAAGGAGCACTCCTTAACAAGTATGCGAACACAATGCCTTCTTTTTGGTTAGATATTCTGTATATGTTCTCTATCTAATTCATTTTTGGAATAAAGGCCTTCTTTTATAAGGCATGGAGGGGTGCCAATAGGGCACCCCTTGGGGTGGGTTGCAACCCTCCAAGGATTGCAACCTCTCATACACCCCTTGAAAATCCCAATGATCTACCTATACATATACATATCATATTTAATGAATTTGAGGAATTTACAACAATTACTTCATTATGACTTGATGGTCACGGGTTCAAGTCAACGAAAACAGACTCATTGCAAACCAAAAAAAAAAAAAATAAGGGTAAGGCAACATATATATTGAATTCTTTAGACCCACAATATAGGAAGCATTGTGAGCCGAACCATCCTTTTGTTTTACGTTACAGTTCTCTTTTTCATTTTGGTGATTATGTGTCCAATTGTTGCAGGATGAGGAATTTGTTAAGTTGGGAAAGGGAGTTTTCAGTCGGACTCACAATGTTCAAGGTTTAAATTATTGTTTGTAAATGTATTTCTTAAATGAATTCCTAGGAGAGCAATAATTATATCAGTCGTTTATGGCAATTCTTTTACCCTTGTAATCCTCTTTCTTTATGTATGAGTAGGGATGTCCCAGCTTAATGAAATGACTATACTTTATTAGATGATATACCACCATCATAATAGTATCTAAGTGCTGGTATTCAAAGGGGACAGTTTAAAGATCCTTAGGAAGTCAAAGAATTTGTTTGTGTTGGTAATTAGTTGTTCATGATGGACTTTGGGACTAGGACGTTCGTGTTAATCCAGAGGGATACAATGGAAGTTTGAAGGGTTAAGGATTAGTATATACATCTATTATGGAATCTGAGAATGCAATTTCAGACATACTTGAACTGAGGGAAAGGTAAGGTGATTATTGCTGACCAAGCAGTGGATTGATTGATAAAGATGCTAGCTATAGAATTAAAAAAAGTGTGACTGATTGGCTTTATGATCATACAACATGCATAAACCCGAAGGAAATTTTATGGCATGGCTGTTTGTTGCAAAAAAAAGAAAAAAAAGAGAGAGAGAGAGACAATATTCTTTTGATTTTTTCATTTTTGATTCACTTATTTTGTTTTATTTTTCAATAATCTAAAAAAAACCCACTTCGGGTGAGACTTGTTTTTTCTAATCAGGATTCAAGAATAATGTCATAAGATAATTACCTAGATTTATAGATTCCTCAATGAAGCAGTTTTGACTTGGAGAGCAGATGACTGTTGTTTGCCTGTTTTGGATATTTTTGGTGAATGTTGATTCTTAAAACACTTGTCTAAGATTTTTACGTTTTTTTTTATACTTATTTCTTTTTCTTTTGTATTTTTAGTTTCCATCTGGAATAATCTTAATTTATTTTGGTAAGATGTAGAGGTCTACTGGACTAATTCATATTCAAAAAACTAATTAAAAATGGCTGAAAAGTTAAATAATAATAATAATAAAATAAAATATTGAAACTAATGAATTGCATACCCCATTAACATGTAAGAAGAACATATCTACAAGACTTTCCATGGAAATGTGACTCAATTATTTCATCTTGTATGTTAAAAATCCCCATGTCTTTTCCTCCTCCTTCACGTATTTGCCAATAACCTTCCCAATAATCATCTGCAAAAGATGTAGCCATGAGTATTTGTTCAGAAATATGTAGCAAGTAAACTTAAGATTTATGTTGTTAATTGTTCTTGTAATAATCCAAAAATTAAATAAGGATATAGTTGTCTTTTCCCTTAAAAAGTCCCTGTCAAACGGGTCAAATGGTCAAAGTTTGAAATTTCAAAACAGGGACTAAAATGATACAAATTTGAAATTTTGGGGACCATTCTGAGAGAATCTTAGACTTGGGGGTTAATTTCGTGATTGATTGGAATTTTAGAATTTGACTGATATTTTCCTTTGAGGACCACGCGGGCCAATGAAACGCTGCCACGTGGAAGTCTATTTGCCCATAAAAACCACTCAATCCCCTCACAGAATTCAGAAAACACATATTCTATCTCTTTTTTTTTTCTCTCTTTCACAGCCGAAACTTCCAGCTGCCGCAGTCGTTCCACCATAAGCCAAGCACCGCCATGCATCGATCCGCCACGAATCCCTCGACGTCAACTTTTCCAACGACACCAGTGGTGTAGCAAACGGAGTCTCATTGAGGGAGATCTGATCCTTTTAAGTTCCGAACATTTTTGACGTTTTACACCGCATGCGCTGCCACAGACCACCCATGTCGTCACCGCCGACGAGTGTAGCTTCCCCTGAGCAATTCCTTTGAGGTGCAACTGGTCTCATCTCGATCAGACAACGTTTGAGAGATTTTTCTTTTACCGGGTGTTGATAGTTTGATTTTCGTGTTGGAATTTGAAATCCAACCGTTGGATCGACGATCCGAACGCATTAGAATATTAACTTTGACGATACGAGCATTTTGATATACATACCCCAATAACGAATTCATATACGTCAACTATTATTTTCCAAAACATAAGAGTTCTGTTTGCGCAATTTTTCGTCAATGAGCGTGTAAGGTCCAAACCTACCGAGACAAAGTCCCAGCAAGGGATGTTCAATTCAATGAAAACGCCTCCAAGGGGCACAAGCACACAAATTACAATTCTAAAGGTAGGAAATTAAAATAATTGCTCGTGATGAGTCTTTATTTCTTCTTTTTGCCGTCATTTCCTTGCCATTCTCTTTATCATCCTGATAAACTCGTTCGTCCTAGGGCGACTTTCTTCACTAACAATTGTCCCCCAAATTTGCCTTGATTGATTTGGGAGATGAAATCGAGGCGAAATTTCTTAGTTAGGGTGGTAACTATCGGCCGGATACTGGCTTTGGCTGACTGATCTTCGCCTTATCTCTCATTATCATTTGCGTGTGTTGATGGTCGTCCTTTACACTCCATATGCGAACTCATCATTTCCCTAATAAATGCGCGACCTTCCCAATACATCTTATCGAAAGGCCATCATGGCTCCAATTAATGTGTCGTCTTTCGCATAACTTCCATATCAAATCACATCAAACATCGCCTTTTTCGTTTCTCGTCCTTTCTTCTCCTCTCGAATTGAGCTGTGACACTTATCCTAGGGTGAACCATTTACCCATACTATATAAAGGCTTGGCTCATTCTCTATATTACTTTATTTTCTTCTCTGACTGCAATACTTTTCATCTTCTTGTTCTCAATCGCTAATGGCGTCGTCTTTTTCCACTTCGAAAAAGGTCATTTCCACTTTCAGTGATTATCAAGCTGCGTTGGGTGATTCTTCTGTGGGTGTCTTCGGCATCCACACTCTCGATGAAAATCATGGCCTGTGCTCCCTAGGCCCCATTTTTGTTGATGACACAGCCATTGCTACGGCTCATTTGGCTCTACTGTTCCCTTTCATTTCCAACCTCTCATTTTCAGAACCTTTGAATGTTACTTCTCTTATCCAGTCTAACCCTATCCGTACTTGGCCTAAACATGATTCTTCCTTCGAAACCTGGTTTCAGCGCATGAGGTTACACGCAGACACCTATACCTTCCTCGAAGAAAACGATTTGATTTCCCTCAAAGAGCTTTCCTTGGCATTACCCCCTTTTGATCGAAATTTATTCCCCACATCATTGCTCTTCTGGTCCTCTGATTACAACGTTTTCCTTTTTCCCTATAGTCATTTTACCATCACCCTTCGTGACATCAGTGCTCTAATTGTGTTAACCCCTTTGGGCGCGACCATTTCGGCTCACACTACTTTTCGTTTTCCTCCTCCTTCAATGGTTACTTCGTCATTCTCTTCCTATTCTGCCTTCTTTCGCGCGTTTTCTGAGTCGGCCGTTCCAGTCACGGTGTTGGAACACACCGTTTTCATTCATTATCGGCTTTGCAAATATATTATTTGCACGCCCAGTCAAAATCTCGTAGCGGGCTATCTGCCCATTTCGTCAGACCACCATTTCTCGTCACCGCTGGCGAGTATATATTCCACTGAGCGATTTCGTTCGGGTGCAACTGGTCCCATCTCATTCGACACCGTTTGAGAGATTTCCCTTTTACCGGGTGTTCGTGTCGTAATTAGAGATCCAATTGTTGGATCGACGATCCGAACGCATCAGAATATTATATTCGACGATACGAGCATTTTGATATACATACCCCAATAACGAATTCATATACGTCAAGTCGTCAACTAGTAGTGTTCAAAACATAAAGCTTAAACAATTTCTAATTTGGATAACAATAGCTAAAAAGATATTAACAAAAATATCTCACTAATGGGAATATAAAAACTATATATAATACTTTACATGTAAAATCCTAATAGGAGAGAA
>SKCR01043770.1:0-36310 GCA_019454045.1 Zanthoxylum bungeanum
ATGCTAATTCCAGTAACTAAGCAAACCCTAGATGGACAGACATGAGAGACCGGTATGGATTAGTCTGGTTCCAGAGGCGATGCAAAGTTGCTCAAAATAGAGCAGGGACATCAATATGTCAGTGTAGGGGACCAGTATGCCGGTCTCAGTGTCAAAATGTAGGATTTAAATATTAAAAGTATTTTGCACATGACCCTAACACATCTATATAAATGTGCATATATCTTATGAGCTTAGAGACTTAAATTAACAACTCATTTACAAAGAGCCCTAAACTAAGACTATACAAGATATTTTTCATTTGTCGCTTGAGTCTTCACATTCATCGCTCTATATCACCATTGTGCTTCGACACCTTTTTATAATGTCTGCTAATACGCGTCGAAGTCTTCTAATGTTGCATCATCAAAATTCATCTTGAGAATATGTCGTTAATAATTTCCCCCTTTTTGATGATGACAATCTTTAAAACTTGTGAAGCTTTGAGAGTCCAAATTTATTGACGATTATGCTCCTCCTCAATGTGTGATTGTCTTCAATATAGCTCTATAAATCTTAAACAACACATCAACTTTGCTCATTAATACAAGGGTGAGAGAAATACAAGTGTTAATCTTATTCTCATGATTCCTCCCCTTTTGACATTATCAAAAATGATAGAGAAGCAAAAATTGAGTTTCTTGAGATACTTATCAATATATCTGCATAAAAATATATGAAAGTTCATTTATCATACACATTTAGTATTATCATACAGTTATCCCATTTTGCAAATAATTGTAAAATATATGCAAGGATCATCAAAATCGCTCAAATTATGTCAATATCCATACATTTCATTTTTAACCAATAATAATCAATGGCAAAGCATATTCCATATTGGACATTCAAAAAATGATCACATATATATATATATATATATATATATATATCATATAAACCAATAAATCTTATGTGATACCAATTGATATTAAACAAAAGGTTAATAATATGATTAAGGATATGATGAAACCAAATGAAATATAATTCGCCTAATTATTAGTATGCTTCAAACTCAAGTTCAATTCATTTCAATTGAAATAAGCATACATAAAAAGTTGGAGGAAACGGTACCAAAGTTTCCGTAAATATGGATTTTACCTATTACCGCTGTCACTTAGTGAAAAATCATCCAATCATCAAATTTATTTCTTTTTTAGGTAAGAGTTTTGATATTCTTCTCTTCTTGAGCTATTCCTTCATTTTTGACAAGTCTTTAGGATCAATTGTATTTCTCATTGATTTATCATTCCCAAAGCTCCCCTACATAATCTTTCAAGCACATTTTGGTACCCAAACTTTCTCGGGTCCATTGGGGTTAGTCTTGGTTCCTTGTGGAACCCATGCATTTACATTCACATTCTTGTATATGTACTCAAATATTTTATGTCATTTCTTATTGCATGCATGACATGTGATATTTTAATCAAAAGAAACATGTGCATGAGAATTGGATGCCTTTACAAAATAATTCTTTAAAAAATTCGTTTTGATGGAAGGCCTATATCATAATCCTTCTTTCTTAAAAGTACAATTTTGGGATCGAATTAATATATTAAAATTTTCCTCTCCCAAAGTAAATTTTGCAACCTAGTTATGCAAATCTACAATCTTTTTATTTAAAACGTCATTTTCATTCATAATAGATTTACAATCACATGCATTTGTACTAGATGGCATGTTAGATATGCTCTTTTCAAGTTTTAGCTTTTCATCTTTTAAGCATGTAATCTATTTTTCATGCATTTCATTTTTCTCAACAGTTGATGCATGATCATTTAATAGTGATGAATGCTCATTTTTAATCATTTTATGCTTCTTCCTAAGCAAATCATATAATTAATGTAATTCATTAAATGTGTCAAGCAATTCATCATATTCAAGGAATCATGTACCTTTTCTTCATCGCTTTCCTCTTGAAAAACATCAATAGCCATAAAAGCAAGATTTGTTCTCTCATCAATTTCCTCCTCAAATGAGCTAGAGTCGTTATCACTTCAAGTTGCCTTCATTGTTTTCTTCTTGAATTTTCCTTTGAATCTCTTCGTTGGGCAATCGGCAACCACATGACCCGGCTTTTCACACTCATAGCAAATAATTTTATCTTTCTTGTGTTTATGTGGCCAATTTTCTTCTTTCTTCTCATCCATCCGAGATTTCCTTTTAGATTTTTCAATTTTGAGTAACTTCTTGGTCATATGTGCCAACTCATCTTCACTATCTTCTTCTTCATTACTTGAGCTAGCATCATCCCATTTTCTCACAAAGGACTTAAGGGCTATTTTCTTTTTATTCTTCTCTTCTTCTTCATTTTTGTCCATCTTGATCTTTATCTCATATTCCAACAAATTTCCAACCAAATCATCTAATTTCAAATTATTGACATTATTTGATTCCTTGATGGATGAGGTGCAAAACCTATAATCCTTAAAGAGTGACCTAAGAATCTTCTTCACTTGATCACTAGAGTTAATATTTTTTTTCTTAAAGCACTAAGTTGATTCACAATCATTGTGAACCTAGAAATCATATGCCCAATTTCTTCACCGGCTTCCATTTTGAAGATATCTAATTCACATATGAACCGATTGATCTTTGACTCTTTAACTTGGATTGTGCCCTTATTGACCATTTCTAAATACTACCACAATTCATATGTCTTTCCAAACTCTGGAAGCTTGTTAAATTGACTTCGATCAATTGCACAAAGAAGATGGTTAAGTGCTTTAGCATTTAAGGAGGCTTGCATGTATTCCTCATCGGCCCATTCAAAATGAGGCTTCGGAAACTCCACACCATTGCTATCCTTCTTCATTGGCATTCTTGTTCCTTACGTGATCACTTTGAAGGATTGCACATCAACGGTTAGTAGGTAGTTCAAAATCCTCATCTTCTAATAGCTATAATCGGTTCCATTTTAGAATGGAGGTATTGTAGTTGAAAATCTTTTGGCAAGATTTGATGAGTAGCTTGTAGAGGCCATGATCAATTCTCTGACGATTAAGTCTTTGTTCAGAAAACCTGGCTCTGATACCAATTGAAATTGCCTACAAGCGCACAACAAACAAACTTTATATACCCAAGATGGGGGTGAATTTGGTGATGGCCTAAATTTACGAAATAAAAGTTCTTACCGATTTTACGCTACTACGTTAGTAGCTTTACAAATTTTCTCAAACACAATATAATGCCTAATTGCAAGTTTCTAATTAATATGCCAATACAAAAATAAACTTCTGATAATATAAAAGAGGTAAGGGGTAGAGAAAATGATACCGGTGATTTATAGTGGTTCTGCCAACTCTTTGCCTATGTCCACTCCCTCAAGCCACGCTTGAATATTTCCACTACGTTGAATCAACAACTTACACCGAGTTTTCCGTGGCTCATTCACAACCAAGGGTTTTGTCTTATAGGTTCACTCCAAACCTTTACACAAGAGTTTTCCAATGGCTCACTCTTAAACTCTTACAATGAGTTTTGTCAATAGGCTCACTCACAAACCTTTTACAAATCACCCATTTGAGTATACCCACTCACAAAGGGATTTCACAACCTCAAGTGTTTGAATATGAAGATTTTACAATTCACTTGGACACTAACTAAAGATAAGAAGATTCAAGATGTGAGTTGCTAACCCAAGTGTTCTAAGCTCACTACTAATGATATGAAGCTGTAGTGTGTGAGCTTGAGTATGAGAGTGTATGATGAAGAAGGTTTTGTAAACTTTTTTGTTTATCCTAAGAAAAAATTATAATGGCTATATTACCGTTGAAGATTCAAACTCTATACTAGATTACTGACCTATATGGAGGCCGGTATGTTGGTGTACTTACAGCTATAGAGACGTGTATGGACCGTGCTGGTTTTCGAGAGCATGTAAGTTATGAAGATTGACCAGTATGAAGACCGGTATGCTCTATGCCAGTTCCAATAACTAAGAAAACCCCAGATAGAGTGGTATGGGAGACTGGTATGGAGTAGCCCGATTCCATAGGCGACGCAAAGCTGCTCAAAATAGAGCAAGGACACCGGTATGCCGGTGTGGAGATCGGTATGCCGATCTCAGTGTCAAAATGTAGAATTTGAAGATTAAAAGCATTTTGCATATAACTCTAATGTATCTATATGAATGTGCATATATCCTATGAGCTTAGAGACTTAAATTAATAACCCAATTATAAATAGAACCATAAGCTAAGACTATACAAGATATTTTTTATTTGTCGCATGATTCTTCACATTCATCGCTCTTCATCACCATTATACTTCGATAAATTTTTGTATTGTCCGCTAATGCGCCTCAAAATCTTCTAGAGTTGCATCATCAAAATCCATCTTGAGAATATTTTACTAACAGAAAATGCTAGGAATATGGGTGAAGAGAGTTGCGGGAGTTGATGAAGGAAGTAAGTAGAATTGAGAAACACATAGAGGAAGTTGTCAAAGTTAACGAAGCTACTGTAGACAGAGCGGGTGTAGGATTGACTAAAGAAGAAGTATCTGCACACGTTAATGGACTGTGGGGGGCACAGTTTCCGCTGTACATGGATCGAATAAGGGGGTTATGGTCGCATGAAACTGATCAACTGCATTGGTAGGCTGCACACGGTGGCTGTAGGGGTGGTGCACACTCAGCGTAGGTAGTTTCGACTAAGAGCATGGCAGGTACGCGCGACGTGGAAGGCGACGGTGCTGATGTCTCCAGATCTGATAACGTCATGAGGATGGTGGCTGTTGTTGGTGGCATGCATGGGTCGATAGAGTTAGGGATTGTCTATAACACCCCGCTAGAAGTAGGATGCTATCGGCATGAAACAGAAATAACCCATCTCCATAATCCTCCAAAATTATAATAAAACAGACATGATGTGTCCTAAAATTGGACAATCTAGATCACTGTCCAGCATCAAAACGAAACCTAAGAAAGACATCAAACATATAAAAAGACCTCAGGTCAACTCAAAACACATCAAGATCATAATCAACACTTAAAGGCTCAGTGTCCACAACATCAATCATTATTTAAGGGCTTTGTGCCCTACAACATCACATGCAATCAAAAATTTTACTTAATAATACAAAACGTCATGCTCAGCACGACAAATAATATATCAATCATAGACTCTAAACATCTAAAACTCTTCCCATAACACTTGCGAGGGTGGCTGCAACTTGAGTGATCCGCATCTCTAGCATGACTTCCAACGAAGAAGTGATTGACCCATCTAGTAGCCAACCTGCAAAACGAGCAAATTGGTTTGGTGTGAGTTATAAAAACTTAGTAAGTAACCACGCTCGTACTATAAATAAAACATACAAGTCAAGCATATCATAAATTTTTTTTTCAGAATTACCAAGTTGTTACGAGTTCAGAATTATCAATTTTTTACCATCATCTATTCATTACACATGCCAAACTCCACACACACACACACACACACACACACACACACATACACACACACACACACACACACATATATATACATACATACCAAACTAATGTTCAAGCATCCAAAGCATAAAAAGCACAAATTCGAATATCAACCGAGTACATCATTTAACATAGAGTCCATTTTAATCATATGAAACATGAAGTTACACTTTTATACTTTATCACAAATAAGCATCTTTTAAATATCATAAAATCGGTAAGCCAATCACACTTTATTCAATTCAAATCAAACTTTCTTCAATTCGAAATAATCTTTCTTCGATTCCGATAACTTTACGATAACTTACATTCGTTACATATACATTCACATTTATCAGTCTCTTTCATAATATACATACATACGATAACAAACTTAGCAAATATATTTTATAACATCTTATATTCATACTAGTTTTCAGGTTATTCGTTCATTCTACAATAGCATACACAGTCCATACATAATACGGATTCTATCACACACAGAGATACACTCAAACATACATACAGTCATTGTGCAACTAACAACGAAGCATACATAACAGCCAATACATCAAAGAACACATAACCAAACAATACATACATATGGCTGACTTACACATACAATGCTCATATGGGACTCATTACCTATTTTAGAATATGTATGAGATGAATGTCGTCTGAACGGATTCCTAACCAGCTCGACTACTACACCATAAAATAATCAACCAATTAAACATACACACATATCACGTAACACGACTCATCGCACGATTTCTCATACACAAACACATACATGAAAAACACCTCAAGTCATCATCCAAACACTCAAATACATATATATGAATATAAACATTACTACTAATTCAAATGCTATATCTTTAACAATCTTCTAATCTTTCCATTATCGATCAAACGTACTCAGTTTCCGAGTTTCTATCTGGAAACATATGATACTGAAACTCATCATTTAAACATATCCATTCAGGAATAAATTAGCTTATACTCATTTTTTTATCACACTTAACCAATCCAACCTCTAAACAGAAAATTCACATGTATGAGTCAATAACAAACTTATTCAAATAATATACACATACATATGCTAATACGAATTCAGAAATCATAACTTGTTCCCCTTATTGATCTTATATACTTAAATCATCTGTAGTTTACCTTCACTTACATACAAATATGTGTACATATGCTTATACATATACTTTTTTATTTACATACATGTTCATTTATATACATTTATATATATACCATTACATGTTCACACACTTACATACATAAAGACATGCATATAGACATCAAGCTTATCAAATATTTCACTTCATATCATAGCAATAACGAAATTCCATACATGTGATGGTCGACTAACTTAGCTATACATGATCTCGAAGTCCGGTCTCAAATCCACCTCTTTATTATCCTAAATGTTTCAATCATTTCTACATATATATACTTAAAACACGAAATGAACAATACAAGTACTCATCGCATGTGTTACTTATTTGGCTTCGCGAGCACTCCAGGTCCTAGTCAAATCTGTCAAAATAAATGGCAAAATACCGTCAGAATCGTAACTTTACAGAATTCTCGACTTAACTTTTACAAAATTTCTGATCTTTTCGAGACAATCAGATTAAGTCTGATTTCAATGATTTCATTTTCAATAATTTTAAAACATCATTACAAACTAATCCAATCATCAATTCACTTAAATCATTCGTTTACATATTTTTGAAAAATCTTCCAAAAAGGTTTCCGCAACCGCTACGGAATGGTCCCGAACCCTCCGAACCTATCCAGATTTATCTAAACATTATCGTATCACCATATATATCTCATATTTATCATTACAATCAAAAACACATCAATACACATAAAACCAACTTTAGCCGGAAACTTACATAACATATCGGATCGATCCAATTCATTTTATTTTCACTCGGATTCTACCATATACACATATTCAATATACTAATAATCAAATAACTCAATTCATTCCATTACGCTATTGTACAAAGCTACTGGAAACATCTGAACATTTAAGGACAAACTTGAAATTAGCGAGTTTTTATCATGAGGTCTTACTGAGATTTCGAAGGCATATACAGACTCCAAATAATCCCATGAACTCGTTAGAGTCGACGGAATTTCGATCAGAGCTACTATTTATTCATGGGTCACTATTCACTACCCATTTCTTCTCATTTTATGTGCGATCGTGCACAGAATGGAAAACTGTCATCGCCAACTTATAGTACTCTCCGAGAGCTTCATTTGGGGGTGGCTAGGGCCATGAAATGAAGCGACGATTCGGGATCGGGAACCTATTACATCACGTACATCATATCTTTCTTGTTGTTCGCTGGCGTCCTGGGGTTGCCGCCGGCCACCACGAGATAAAGGGGTGGCTGACGCACCCTTTTGGACCATTGCACCAGGTGGCGATGGCCAGCAGGACGCCGGTGCAACCAGGGTTCTTCAAAATGCCATTTTGGGATTGGGGTCGTGTGTGCGAGACTTGGAGGTTATGATATTTTTGTGAATTTTAAAAACCTTTGGGTATATATAGAAAAAAAAAATTGAAATTTATGTTTAGACCCCTGTGAAATTACAGTTAGGTCCCTACCATAGGGCTTTCACATAAATGAATATTTTGGAAGCCTTTGAATGCAAAATTCAAAACGGGATCAACATGAAAGGTATTCGTCTTGAAAAAACGAGTCCAGTAGTTCAAGAAATAGCTCAATCGAAGTTTATTTTCTATTTTTATAGCTGAAATAATAAATTTTTATGTGTATAACGATATAAACAGGAATCGTGTAATCGGTTCTTGAAACCATTCGTTTTCCAACGTGATGAAACTTTACTTTAAAACGTTCATATCTATTTCCCAACACATAAACTCTTATTTTCGAATTTCATCCAATTCCAAATCCTTAACTTTAATCCAGAAATCTTACAGAGCGATTCTGAAAACTCTGGATTTTACATCGGCGTGGGTGATGAAGAAGAATTTAGCGAGGAGATTAAAATCAGTTTTAGGGATTTAGGGATTTGGGTTTTGGTGGAGTATGATAAATATGGTAGAGTTTTAAAATTTTTACGAGAGGAGGGGGCGTTGGAGTTTGGTTTTAGAGGAAAATCAATTGATCGAGACTGAGACCAAGTTACATCAAAATCTGTAAAAGCCACATTTGATTTAACTTTTTTTAGGATTTTTCATATTCTTCAAAGAACATGAGATGGAAGAATACAAAATTTTGAAAATAAAATACGAAAATATATAAAAACTCAACTCAAAGCCCAAAGGCCACACCGATCAAAGAGTCAAGATCTCATTCATATATGTAAATTACAAAATTTGCCAGCAACACACTACTCTTAATTGCACTGTTATAAAAGAAGAAAATATAGTAGAGAATAAAATACTTTGTAGAGTTACAGATTTTATTATTTTTGAATGAATGAAAATTAAAAGAGTCGTTCTCTATTTATAGGGAGAGATTAAGGTGAGCTTATTATACCTAAGCAATGTCGGATAAGTTGCAAATATAAAGAGTCACGATATAATATAAAGACTATTAAAATAAAGTGACCACCCACATTTACAACACTCTCCCTTGGGCCACATAACTTTAGTTTCACACAATGTGTTTGACTTTGGATATGTATAATATTGCCTCATTAAAACCTTGTCAGTAAAACCCAATGAGGTAAAACATTTTCAAATGAAAAAAATATAGTGCATTTTTATCTAATAGTAGTTATTCACTTCAATAAATACGCTCCCCCTGATGAAATGCGCTCATTCAAAAGATTTCATTGGAATAATTTACTAAGTTGATACATGCCAACGTTATGTATAAGCTTCTCAATTATGGATGTCGTAAAAGCTTTTGTAAATAAACCTACAAAGTTATCGGTGGAACGTATTTGCTTGATATCAATTTGTTTGCTCTGCTGGAGCTCATGAGTGCAGAAGAACTTTGGTGAGATGTGCTTGGTTATGTGTCTCTTGATGCACCCTTCTCTAATTTGTGCAATACATGCAACATTATTTTCATATATCATTGTTGTAGCACGGTTTAAATTGCATGTGTTCTCAATATGATGGATAAGTGACCTTAGCCATATACATTCTATGTTTACTTCATCTAATACAAGTACCTCTGAGTGATTGGAAGATGTAACAACAAAAGACTGATTTGGAAATCGCCATGAAATTACTGTGTTATTATAAGTAAAAACATACCTTGTCTGTGAATATGCCTTATGAGGGTCAGAGAGGTATCCTGCATCAATATAATCAACAAGACCGGGATTTTATGTTAGCTCATTTGAATTAGATAATCCTAAGCCTTTTGTCCCATTAAGATAACGAAAAATATGTTTGACGTCATTCCAAAATCTTCGAGTTTGTACGGAGCTAATCTTGCCAATAAATTTACTGAGAATGCAATAGCTGGTCTGGTGTATTGAGCTAATTATAACAAGACACCAATTGTAATAAGAAATGGTACTTCTAAACCAAGAATCTCTTCATTATCTTCTCTAGGACAGAATGAATCTTTTTTTGGATCGAGAGATTGGACTACTATGGGAGTACTTAATGAATGAGCATTATCCATGTTGAAACATTTTACAATCTTTTCAATATATGCAGATTAATGGATAAACACTCCATTAGCCTTATACTCGATCTGCAAGTCAATGTAATATTTTATTTTCCCTAAGTCTTTCATCTCAAATTCTATTTTTAAATATTCAGTAATTTTTAGAGATCTTCAGGAGTTTCTATTAAGTTTATATCATCGACACATATTGCTATAATAGCAAATCCATATTCAAACTTTTTAATAAATACGAATGGGCAAATAGGATTATTTATGTATCCTTCCTTCATTAAATATTCACTCAAACAATTGTACCACACACGTCCGGATTGTCCGTATAAAAATCGTTGTAATTTTATTGAACATAATTTACGATCCTTTTATTTATGTGCTTCAGGCATTTTTAATCCTTCGGGGATTTTCATGAAAATATCAATATCAGGTGACTCATGTAGGTATGTTGTCACTACGTTCATAAGACACATGTCTAGTCTTTCAGGGACAACCAAACTGATTAAGAATTGAAACGTAATGGTATCAATCACTGGAGAATACATATTCTCATAGTTAATACTAGGTCTTTACGAAAAACCTTACACGCGCTTTATATATAATTATCTCCTTATATTTATTACGTTTCTTTATAAATACTTATTTGTATCCACCAAGTTTGAAATAAATACTTATTTGTATCCAACAGGTTTGACATCTTCAGGTGTTTGGACTAAATGCCCAAGTATTTGACGTTTGGCTAAAGAAATCAATCATGTTTGAATTGTTTCTTCCATTGAAGCCAATAACATCTTTATCTACATTAATCGACAGTTTGAGGTTCAAATTTATTTGTAATTTTAGTAGTTAATGTGAATGCAAATATATTATCGATGACTAATTCATTACAATCCCACATCTCTCTTGTATAGCTAAAATTTGTAGACTTTTCTCTTAAAGGATATTGTCTCTTCAGGGAATTGGTCTCTTCAGGGATTTATGTCTCTTTCGGGACTTGGGTCTCTTCAAGGACGTGTTTCTCTTAACGGATTAATACTTCTTCATGAACTATTGATTTTAAAAATGTAGTTGTATTTATACCTCGAGCATTATTTGTGACAAGATCATGATCTCTTATTTTCCTCTTCCGGGGAACAATATCTTTTAAATCAAGTGGTTTGTCACGCTTCCAACGTGCAACAGATAATCCATTAACTGCTTTTATACTAGATTATTCAAAAGGAACAATCACCCAGGTTAATGTATTAGCAGTTAGTATATATAACTTGGTTACTCTTATTGCATCTGGTAAAGATTTACAATTTGTTGCAAATAGACTATCTTTCACACTTCATTTTTACATTGACTGATGCGAGGATCTAAATAAGCATGGTATGAACTTTTCAAGAAAGTGTATGTCTTACTTCGAGAGGCTTCATTTCCCTTAGTGGGAGAAAAATTATCTCATTGAAATGACAATCCATAAAATATGCGTTAAAAATATCATATGTTAGTAGTCTCAATAATTAACAAGATTATGGCTTCTTCAAAATATTTAATTAGGTCAACGGGATCATATATGGTATGCTCCCCACTACTGATGCATATGGAATCTGTCTCATATCTTCTTCCTTTTGGGGTGTCGAATGACACTGCCTCTTAGAAAGAACAACTCCATGACAACAAGGTAAATTACCTTTCTTGGAGTTTTGCATTGAATCTCTAACAAATATCTTGTCAATATACATTGTCTGAGACAATGCTAGTAGTTTTTCTTGTGATCTCTAATAAGGTGGATCTAAATAATATAGCTTGATTTTCCCAATCTTTCATTTGGAATTATTCATCCAGCCAAGCCTTTACATTTGATAATAGTTCCATATATTCCCAATAAATAGAATATCATCAACATAAAGTACTCAAAAACCACTCGTTTGTCCTTGATGAATTTACAAACACAAGATTCATCGGGATTTTAGATAAAGCTATAAGATTTGATCACCTCATCAAATCTCATGTTCCAATAACTAGACGTTTGCTTAAGTCCTTAGATAGACCTTTGCAACTTGCAAACCTTTTGTTTTTCGTCCTTACTTATAAAACTTTCTAGATGTTTCATATATATGGTCTTTTTAAGATAACCATTCAAAAAAGTCATCTTGACGTTAATCTGCCAAACCTCATAATCATAATGAGCAGCACTGGTAAACAAGATTCAAATAGACTTTAGTATGGCTACTGGTGAAAATGTTTCCTTATAGTCAACTCCTTCTTTTTGGTATAACTATTTACCACTAGTCTTGCTTTGAATGTTTCACCATTACCATCCACTCCCTTTTTTTTGTAGATCCATTTGCACCCTATGAGAGTTACTCATTCAGATAGTTCTACAAGCTCTCAAACTGAGTTTGAATACATGGATTTCATCTCAAGTTTCATAACCTTAAGCTATCTCTCTCTGCCATAATCTTCCATTGCAAATTTATATGTAAATGGGTTATCTTTTCCATCATTAGTGATGGCAACTTGTGTTTCACCTTCTTGTCTATATCGAGAAGGTAATCATATTATCCTCCACTACGACGAGGTGGTAAGATAATCTAACTCAAAGTTATGGTCTCCTTGCTTTGTGGAACAACAATTCTCATAGACAGTCAACTAATCCCATCGGATTTCAATTCCTCGGAGACTATCTTGCTTTGAGGTTTCAAGTCTGTCATATAATTATTCTCAAGAAATGTGGCGTTTATAGACACAAATATCTTATTATCTCGAGGATTATAAAACACACATCCCCTTAATATTTGGGTGATGTGTCATTATCTTAGCCACTCATGCCAAATAAAAATCAAACCTATATACTTGTACGGGCTAAATTTGGGCCAATGGCATTTTCGACTTTTGACTTTAGGCTATATATCAGATATAGTCCAATCCTTCCAATCAGTACCCAGAACAGACTTGGTCCTAGGACCCTATTGCCTTCTCAAGCCCACACGCAAAGAGAGGCCTACCAAACAACCCCTTGACTTACCAGCTACCCAATCGGAAAAAATGCATTTATTTATGATTTACGTGTTTAGCCATTTTGGGCACCAAAAGGTTAAGCATTTAATGTATTAATCAAACCCATATCTTGATAGCTTATAAAAGGAGCCACAATTCAGAATGTGGGAAAGGCTTTTTTGTTTAGCTCTCATACTTGAGCTCTCAAAGTATTTCGCCCTCTAAACATCGGCTCAATGTCGTCACAGCGTCGTACAGAGATCAAGGTAACCCTAAAACTTGTTATTCCTTATTTCCGCTCGTCTTTACTACTGACTTGAGTGTTGGAGTGTCTACGGCACCCACTACACCGATGGGTAGAAACTCCCTGCTCACTCTACATTTTTCTTGTAAGATCGTTATTGCCCCATACTATAAATTCTCAATTGCGGACCTCGTGTGAAAATCAGTGTCCATAATTTGGTGCCTACCATGGGGCCCTAGCGGTTTATAGAAAGCGAAGATCTCTCAGTTTACGATCCTTACAAATATAGTTACTAATGGCTTCAAGCAACGAGCATACATCAGACTCGTGGTAGCTCAATAGGCCATTCTACAAGAACGTTTATGAGTTTTAGAGGAGGAAAACTCAGCCATGCGAAGCTCCAATATGAACCTTCATTAGCAGTTGGAGAAAATCTCTTCAACCTCCCAACAGCGTGATACTCCAGATCATCCCAGCAATCCTACAATCTCAGCCAATCCATTGGGGGCATTCAACAATATGGTAAACGTCAATCCGCCATCAGACAATCATCCATCAAGTCAAGAAAGAAATCAATATATCTTCCCAACCGACCAAGCATGGCAAGTTGCCTCCACCATGAGCAAAGAAATACAAGAGTTCAAAGATGCAATTCTCTCCAACCTACCTGGTGTCAGACTACCAATGAGAAAATATCGAGCCGGAACGATCTCATAAACTCCTTTTTTGGGATCTATTTCTTCTATTAAACTCCCACGAAAGTTCAGCCCACTAGATATGAAGCTGTATGATGGATCTACAGACCCAGATGACAATGTTGTTCATTACAAATACAAAATAATGTCAACGGGTCTAGCTTCACACCAATGGGAGGCTGCAATGTGAAGAGGATTTGGAGAGACATTGGCAGGCCTAGTCCTCACTTGGTTCATCAATCTCACATACAGATCCATTGGGTCATACCAACAATTGGCAAACAAGTGTGTGGAGCACTTTGCATGCTCTTGTAAGTTCGAGAAAACTACAGACGACCTCAATACGATCCAGCAACAAAAAGAAGAATGCTTGCGAAGCTACGTGGCCCGTTTCAACAGAGAAATAATATCCATTTCGGATCTCCATCAGCCTACCGCGGTGGAAGCCTTTAGGATAGTCTACTCGCAGATAGTGCGCTTTATAAGAAGATGACCAAGTTCTGATGCTACACCATGGACCGTGCCATAGCCCAGGCTCAAATTGAGATTAGATGGGAGGAGGATAAGAGGAACAAGAAGAGAGAAAGTTTCATCACCCATCACAATTAGAGAACCTCAAATCCTCCGAAGCGACTCAATAAATCATGTGCTAGCAATACATTTCAATAAAGTGTCACTTGATGTAATTAGACCATAAAATGAAGAGCCAGAGACCACTCATTGTCACCTTGGGGACATCATAGCCTCCTAAACATGTATTCATTGATTACTTTAGAAAAAAATTATCCTTCACAAAACTCCAACTTAGAGAGAAACACATTTTCTCCAATCGACCTATACAGACCATCATCTGGCTGAATCGGCATACTTCTCCCAATCGACATGAGAATACCCTCATAATCCTTTAGCATACCCAATCGACCAAGAAGTATTATCTAGGAATGTCATATCATCTAGACTATATGGATGGATCATCATCTCTTTCAGACGACATGAAATGATAGTCATATTCTCCACGCAACATGGAAGGATTGCCATAAACTCCTAATGACGTGGAAGGATAAAAATATTCCCCATACTACAAGGATGAATTGTCATCAATTCTATACGAAATGCATTGACTATCATCTACTCCAGACTATATAGAAGAGTTGTCATCTCTTCTAGGCGACATGAGAGGATAGTCATATTCTCCATATGACATTTATGAATTACCATCGACTCCAGCCTACGTAGGAATTCTCTTGGACCTCTATCGAGTCAAGTCGACTGAAGCCTCTAGACCTTCAACAGGTCATGTAGAGTGAAGAACCCCGAAGACTTCCGTCAAGTCCAACTGACCGAAGTCTCATGGACCTCTATCAGGTCCAGTCGACCGAAGCCTCCTAGCCCATAGGACCTCCATCAGGTCAGGTAGAGTGAAGAACCCCAAAGGCTACCATCAGGTCCATTCGACAGTTGTCTCATTGGCCTCTGATAAGGACACAAAAGTGTACTTTGAACATCACTTACTCGAATTTATTGCTACCTATTTAGTCTTATATCTTATATTTTATTGTATAATTTCTATCATTACATTGATTTAGAAAATGTTCAGTATTTAAGCTAATTTATTAATTTTTATTTATTATTGTAGGAATTGGGAGCTTACGGACACATCGGAAGCACACGAAAAATGCAGAAAGCATTATCCTGGATATTGATTGGGTGTCGCGATGCCGTCTTCTTGCGCCACGATGCCCCTCGTTACGGATAACATGATTTCCCGAGAGCAAGGCATCGTGACGCCATCTTCTTGCGTCGTGGCACCAGGTGAATTTTGAGAATCTTAATTAGGTCGTATTTTACAAGCACAAGGACTCCAGGACTTTTTTATAAATACATAAGTTCGTCCAAAACCCTATGAAAGGAAGAAAAGACACAAAAAAGAGTTCTAAAGATTGGGAAGTTGTAAATGCAAAAGTCTTGCACCGAGCTGAACATGTTTCTTCATCTGTTGCAGGCTATGTTCTTTCTCTTATTGAGAACTAATCTCCTAGACAAAATGAGGGATGAATTCATGTATTTAAATTCTTATATTTATGTTTTTGATTCATGAAGGAATTTTAATGTTTAATACAATTGATATTTTATTGTTCTCTATTATCTTTTGATTTATAATTAATCCAGAGATTGTGTTTTAAAAATTTGCATATAGGAATAGTCTTTCTTTTTCTATGTGTGATTGGGGAACCCAGTTGTAACTGGTATTATTATTTTATGATTTATTCTTCTGCTGTAGTATTGTCTTTCAGTATATTATCGACGTTAGATATGTCATAATGATAACATAGTGTGTTGTTAATATAGAGAAAGTAATTTATCAATTACCTTAGAATTTAATATGTTTTAAACTGAAATATTTTCCTATTGTTGGTTTGGGAAGTGAAACCCTCAATTGAGTAATAAAAGGAATCAACTACTGAATATAGAGACGCGATACAAGAATGATTCCTCATGATGTGCTATCTTTCTTTCATTGATAATCCTCGAGCACTTCTCATAATTGTTACTTTAATTTTCCAATTAGATCTTTTTCTTTAATTTAGTTACTATTAACATTCATATTAAGTGACTCAGTTCCTTCGTAACCATCTCTTTGAGGAATCGACACCTCAGCTATATTACGATAACCGCAAGTACTTTTTGGGCGTAATCAAATTTTGGCATCGTTGTCGGGGAGACCATTTACAATAAAAAGGGGCAGGTTTGCTTAATCAACAGAAGAGTGGTAACTTTGTTCCCTTTTTTGCTTTTTATTTATTTTATTCATTTTAGTTTTAGTTTTAGTTTAAATTTTTATTTTGAGTTTTATTTCATTTGTTTCTGTTTCTTATTTTATTTGTGTTTGAGTGCATGCCTAGACATAGGAATCATTTTGGTAGATTTTCTAGAATTAGAAAGGAGGACTCGGATTCAGAAAGTCTATTTTAAAACCTTTTTGCTACACCACCTAGATCTAGCATACATAACATGAGTGATCACGAGGAACAACCCATTATGACTCTTCAGGAGTACCTACATCCCACTTGCACAGCTACACCATCATGTATAATGTTTCCCCTTAATGCACCACATATAGACTTTAAGCCTAGAATGATATAGTTTCTCTCTACATTTCATGGTTTGGAGAATGAGAACCCTTATGTGCATATTAAGGAGTTTGAAGAGGTTGTAGCAACTTTTCATGACTGAATTGGGACTACAGACGCAGTTAGACTTAAGTTCTTCCCTTTCGCCCTTAAGGATAAAGCTAAAATCTGGTTGTATTCCTTGAGGTCTCGTTCCATAAGATCATGGGGTGAAATGACACACGTATTTTTTACTAAATACTTCCCACACTATAAGACTAATGCCTTGAAAAGACATATCTCTACTTTCTCCCACAAAGACAGTGCCTTTATCAAACTTAGGAGAGGTTCAAAGAGATGTTAGTTATGTGTCCTCACCATGGGTATGAGAGATGGCGCATAGTGAGTTACTTTTATGACGGCCTAACCCCTAGAGAGCGCCAATTCGCTGAGATGATGTGCCATGGTGAATTTTTTTAGAAGGACCCTGACGAAGCGATAGAGTATTTAAATGACTTAGCTGAAAAAGCTCACACTTAGACTGGACCTAATGCCATGGATAGCACCGATAGGACACATTCCACTTCTTCTAGCGGAGGCATACACCACTTTAGGGAAGAGGATAGTCTTAAAGCACATGTTGATTTATAACTAGAGAAATATGAGCTTTAAAGGCCAAAGATGGCAAAACTATGCATGTAGTTGCCCAGTTAGAACCCCAAAGGGCGTGTGTTGTGTGTAAAGGGATTGACCATCTAGCCCAAGAGTGTCATTTATATGGTGAGATGAGGGAAACATATGAGGAACAAAGCAATACCGTAGGAATGTACAATAAACCTTATACACCATATTCAGATACTTATAATCCTGGTTGGAGGAACCACCCAAATTTTAGTTGGAAATATGAGCCTCAACAGGCCACTTAAACACCACAACCTAGATGCTACACTGCTCCTCAGTATCTTATACCTACCATTCATAGAAACTCTTTAGAATATATTGTGCAAGCATTTGTAGAGGCCTAGAATAAAACTAACCAAAGGTTTGAGTCATTAATAGCCCATGTGGTTGAAGAAAATAAGGAGATAAAGAGTCAAGTCTCTAAATTAACTAACGTGTTAAGTGTGCAGGAGTCAGGAAAATTCCTATCTCAGGCACAACCAAATCCGTGAGGACAACACATGGCACAGGATGACCATGATGCATCCAATGTAAAAGATCTTAATGCCATAACCACTCGGAGTGGTAAAGAGATAAATGTGCAGGACACTTCCAATACTAAAGGTGATACTACAGGTATTACTGCAGATATACTTCACGAAGAACAAGTGGTGTAGAGCCCAGTTCGAGTACATTTCCCTCAAGCTCTTAGGCCTACTGCGAGAGCTGCAGACCATAATGCTGAGATCCCAGAACACTTAAAGCAAGTAAAGATTAACCTTCCTCTGTTACATGTGATCAAACAAGTTCCCACATATGCGAAGGTTTTGAAGGATTTATGCACAATGAAGAGAAAACATCATGTGAAAAAGATTGCATTCTTGACAGAGCAAGCAAGTGTAGTAATTGAGCAGAAGGCTCCACCAAAATATAAAGATCCAGGATGCCCCACTATTGCTTGCCACATTGGCACATACGAGTTTGGTCAAGTTTTATTAGATTTAGGTTCTAGTGTTAATCTTATGTCATATTCTATCTATATGCAGCTATGACTTGGAGAGATTAAACCTACCTCTGTGATTTTACAGTTAGTTAATCGCTCTATCAGAAAACCGCAGGGAGTAATTGAGGATATTTTACTACAAATCGATAAATTATATTATCCTGTTGATTTTCTGATTTTAGATACTCAATATGTGGTTAAAATTGAGTAAAAAATTATCTCATCTTATGTAGACCATTTCTTGCTACATCTAATGCCCTTATTAATTACAGGAATATAAAGTTATTATTTGGGAACATGACATTGGAATTGAATATTTTTCACTTGGGAAACAACCACAAGATGATGACGAGTGTCATCATACATACTTGATAGACATAGTCGTGCCGAAAATAGCCTCCATACAACTTGACTCTAACCCTCCTGAACATCTTCTTCTTAATTCTACAATTTTAGATACCCTTGAATATACTGTAATTCCTGATATCTCTACTGGCTTTTCTATTTTGCATAATCATGGAACAAGAGTGTGGCAGCCATAGTTTGAGGCTCTACCAGGAGACAGAGAGAAACTGAGGCCTTCCACAGTTGAAACGCCAAAGGTTGAACTAAAGCCATTACCAGAAGGTCTTCAGCATGCGTTTCTCGAACCAGCTGATACCTTTCCTGTTATTATTTCATCTAAACTAAGTGCATCACAAAGTAAGAAATTACTTGCCATATTGAGTGAACATAAATCTGCACTTGGTTGGACCATAGGCAACATTAAGATATTAGCCTATTGATTTGCTCCAATAAGATTCATCTAGAAGAGGGAGCTATTCTTTGTAGAGACCCTAAACGTAGACTTAACCCTACTATCAAATAAGTTGTGAGAAATGAAGTGATAAAATTATTAGATGTGGGTATTATATACCCAATTGCTGATAGTAAATGGTTAGTCCTACGCAGGTTGTCCCTAAAAAGTCAGGTGTTACTGTTGTGAAAAATGAGGCAGGAGAACTTGTTCCTAGCAAGATAGTCACAGGGTGGCGTATGTGTATAGATTATAGGAAGTTGAATGCCACCATCCGAAAAGACCATTTCTCACTTCCTTTTATTGACCAGATTCTTGAGAGGGTAGCAAGTCACTCATTCTACTGCTTTTTAGATGGATATTCTGGATATTATAAATTAAATATATTTAGAAGATCAAGATAAAACCACGTTCACATGTCTGTTTCCTACTTATGCTTTTCGTCGCATGCCATTTGGTTTATGTAATGCACCTGCTACATTTCAAAGATGCATGTCGAGTATTTTAGTGATATGATTGATAAATGCATGGAAGTATTTATGGATGACTTAACTGTCTTTGGTAACTCTTTTTATGCATGTTTACTTAATCTAAAGGCAGTGTTAGCTCGATGTCAAGAAAAAAGGTCTTGTTTTAAATTGGGAAAAATGTCACTTCATGGTTTCTTTAGGTATTGTATTAGGTCACATTGTTTCTTCGAGTGGTATTGAAGTAGATAAATTAAAAATTGAGTTAATATTCAAGTTACCCATTGTTTGGGCCAAATTTGGTCCAAGGGCAATTTCGACATTCTGCTTCGGGACCAATACTAGGCCCCCAGCATGGATCCAAGCCCAAGTTACCATCACAGATTCTCATTAAAGGAACCCCCAAGGTTTGATGTATATAAAGGCCCAGAGATCCACAAACCTAGGCCCAATAAAGTATCACACGCCCAATCCATAATCAAGGCTCACCCAACGCCAGCCCACGTAACGCCCAAGGTCATAAACACCATTCATGAACCTATCCGTTCCATCCTACAAACGGGCAAAATGCAATAATAGCTCCTCATGAAGTCGATCTAACGGACGAGCAATCAAATAGCAATAAAGACACACATTACTACAACATGTATATATAGGAAACGAGGCTCCAGGAGGAGGGGGATTCAACTTCTAGCTCTCATACTCACAGCTCAATACTACTCTCTCCTCAAGCTCATCACACCTCCGACTGATCGCCCTCACGGCACCCTACGAAGCTCAAGGTAGTATCCAATCTTTGACTTCCCACATTCTAACTCCTTGGTACCTTCACTGACTTGAGCGTCGGAGTGCCCCCGGCACCCACCACACCGGTGGGCAGTACTCCCGTTCACTCTACATTCTCTGTTTTGCAGGATCGCCAGTGCCCCATCTTCGCGAAATCTCAATTGTGGACCTCGGGCGAAAACCAGTGTCTACAGTTTGGCGCCCACCGTGGGGCCCTAGCGGTTCATAGCATGCAAAGATCTCTCCATCTACGATCCTTTCAAACACCCATAATTGTGAGGTGTCACACAACGAGCAGACTCCAGATTTAATGATCATCAAATTAGCCATCCTCCAAAGATAATAACAAACATTGGAGCACAATTCTTCAACTTCCCAAAGGCCCGAGGCTACGGGTCACCCCAACAATCCTATCATTAGTATGGCCTGCACTTTTCAGGAATTTTTCAGTCGACATTAGTAAGGCATTGGACTTATAATGGGTGCTATAGTATGAAACTAGTCATGAATGTCCCAGTCGACACTACCATTCAAAACTAGATAGTTGTTATGGATGACACAATCGACATTTGCAATGTCTGACATAGGACTCGTTAGGGATCTTCCACTCGACATCAGTAAGTTGTTGAGGGTGTCCCAATTGCCATTTCTATATATATAGCTTGTTATTTGTTTGAGATTCCATTCTACGCTCCATACATAAGGCTTGGCACTTGTTCAAGATATCTTTTGACATGAGATGGTAGAAGTCCTAGCAAGATGGTTGAGGTTCCATTTCACACGACATTGAAGAAGTCATAACCAGAGGTTCCACCCCACACGACAAGGAATAACCACAAGCTAGAGGCAGAAACACCATTCGATACTACCAAGACATAGCCTCAGCCAGGAGTGAATGCTCCAAATAAATATCCATCTTGAAATAAATGAATGAACCATTCGACACTACAATAACCTAGTCTCGGCTTAATAAGGATGCTCTAGATTAAGATGCGACAAGTGGGTATCCCACCCAACACTACGAGGATTTGATATTGACTCAGGGAAAGATGCTTCAAATGAAGACACATCATGAGAATACTATCCCACTCGATGTAGCAAAGATGTAGACTCGGCTCGATGATGAAGCACCAATTAACACATGTGAAGATTCGTTATGAGGTGATAGTCTCACTTGATGTAGTGAGGCAATAGACTCATTTTAAAGAGAATACAACACTCTAAGATAACTCCCCACCACGTGCTGCCCATGACCATGCGCAGACCATTCAAAGACAACCCGTTATGAACACTTATGTCGTCTCAATATAGGGACAAACCCATTCCAAGTGGTGTGAGAATTGGTTTGGAGTAGTTCGCCGTAAATCAACAGGAGTAGACAGCACGACATCTTTTAGTTGTAACAAGGAAGTTTGGCAAAACAGGAATGGCAATGCACAAGTCCACAGTTATGGCAATTATGTCTCTTCCGAGTAAACCCAAAAGCCTGTCTACATGCTGAGCACGAATGCAACATGATACGCACCACAGGAACTTTCCTCAACAGATTCCCCAACAAGCTTATCTACAACCAATAGCCTCCACAACAGCTGCAGTATGCCACACCCCACAAGCGACATCAATCGTTCTTAACCCTGAGAGCGATTCTACTTCTCTTATTTTCCCTGTCGTTGCTTTTTTCTTTTAGTTTCACCTCCTTTGCCATTTACCATACCAACCTTGTAGTTTGGAATTTTCATTGCAAAATGGTCAGATCCAGATTGTCCAGTTATCCTTCGAGCAGTACCAGAACCATCTGCTTCAGCCTCAGATGCTTTGCCTTAGCAATTTGTTCGTACCTACGAGCTCGACCGACCTAGTAGGAGAATTGAAGTCTGCCTATGTGTCACAAGTCACCTGAATCTTTGCTCCAGATTGCAGTTGAAGTTATTTGATAGTCTCTCCACTTTTCCCAATGATAACACCAACCATAGTTTTCGGAATCTCAATCTTTTACTTGAGCCCATACCCTGGAAGCTACCATATGAAACTGGTATGGCTGAAAGAGCTGGGTTGGACTTCAAATCAGAGGTAGGGGAACTGAAGCCTTTATCGGCAGAGTCGAAGGCGCCAGAGCCGTAATCAAGTCGAGGGCGATTGAATTCGGCGGGAGCTGAGTTGAGTAGCCGAACCGCGATCTCCTCGGCGCGACGCCTTGCAGCCTGAAAGATGGATCAATAGCGAGGCTCAAATTCATAGTCGGGTGCAGTGCTTGTTACGCTGTAAATACATAAACCAAATCAGTCTCGTGAGGAGCAAATTCTCACTCCCAGGTCGGTCTACGAAACCCATATCCAATCGACTCGTATGAACCCAACAACGTGAAATCCTACAGCCGACATTGTCGGATACACCATCAACGGATTGGAAAATGGGAGCAATAAATCTCACATCGCTCATCCAAAAATGGAATTGGGACTTCATCCCATCAAGATTTATACTTTGGATTTTGATAACCAGAAGCAGAACTCAAATATACGTGGGGGGCTGGATTGATTGTAACCTATTTGCCTACTGCAATGGGAGTTATGGGTGTGCTTGTTGTTTGTTTGGGGAGTCCTATCGTCCAGCTTGCTCGTACTCTCCAGTAGGTAGTTAGTTGTTGGATGTGGGACTGGGTTTTATTTGCTTGATGAAGAAGAGCCTCGTTGATTCAGGCGACGTGGGACTTTTGTGCTTTGCTGCTGCTTATGGGCTCCTAAATCGCGTGGGATTTCTTTGGTCGTACTTTGCTCTGGGCTGTGGAAGCTTGGGCCATTGTTCTTAAGGAAGCTTTGCGGTTTGTCTTTCTTGGGATGCTGGCGTTTTGAGTTTTACCAACCTTCTTATGGGCATGAGTAGTATCTTGGGTCTAGTCTGGGGAATGGCCTGGGTACATGTGCGCACAGCCCGTGCTTGCCTCATTCAGCCTCATGATGCTTCTCTTACAAACAACCGATGCGGGACTATTATTTGCATAATTTGGGAATGGGCTTGAATTCATCTTGTGGATGGGTTCAGCCGATGGGTTTGTTCATTTCGGCGATTTATCGAAATATTGGGACTCATTTCATGGGCTTGTGAGGGTCTGGCTAACATTAGCCGTAAGTCTTATGGGCTATCATGTAGGGGCAAAGATGAGGCTTCTGAAAGGTTGCAATTTGACAACTTGGGCTGGTTTTTGGAAAGCTCTTAGTTTGGGCTGAAATCATTTCGTCATTTCAAGCATGGGTAGAAGCTCAAAATACTCGTTGTCGCTTCACGTGTATGTTGAAGAAAAATCCACTCGACAAAAAGGTCATCGCAAGCAGAATGAAGATAAAGTGAAGTTTACCACCCCGTGATGAAAAAGGTACATTAAATAAAAAACTCACTACCCATTGTGCAAAAAAAAAAGACCCACGCCACATGCAATAGGGGAATGGTCCACTCAATAAAACTGAACACTGAGAAGATATAGACTTCCTACAGTCCATACGACAAAAACAAGAAAAGAAGTCAAGAGAATACAATGTCGAGTGAAACAACTCGTGAACCTTCCACTCAAGTCCAGTCGACCGGGGACATCCCCCATAGACTTATTTCGAGTCAACTTGTAGACATGATTACACATGTCGTATGACTCATATCTTCCTGGACTCATCAAGTCCAGTCGACCGGGGACATCCCCCATAGACTCATGTCGAGTCAAATTGTAGACATGGATTACACATGTCGTATAATCATATCTCCTGGACTCATCAAGTCCAGTCGACCGGGGACATCCCCCATAGACTCATGTCGATCAAATTGTAGACATGAACTCGAACATGTCGTATAACTATATCCTCCTGGACTCATCAAGTCCAGTCGACCAGGGACATCCCCCATAGACTCATTTCGAGTCAACTTGTAGACATGAACTACACATGTCATATAACTTATATCCTCCTGGACTCATCAAAGTCCAGTCGACCGGGGACATCCCCCATAGACTTATTTCGAGTCAACTTGTAGACATGGATTACACATGTCGTATGACTCATATCTTCCTGGACTCATCAAGTCCAGTCGACCAGGGACATCCCCCATAGACTCATTTCGAGTCAACTTGTAGACATGAACTACACATGTCGTATACTTATATCCTCCTGGACTCATCAAAGTCCAGTCGACCGGGGACATCCCCCATAGACTTATTTCGAGTCAACTTGTAGACAAGGATTACACATGTCGTATGACTCATATCTTCCTGGACTCATCAAGTCCAGTCGACCAGGGACATCCCCCATAGACTCATTTCGAGTCAACTTGTAGACATGGATTACACATGTCGTATGACTCATATCCTCCTGAACTCATCAAGACCAGTCGACCAGGGACATCCCCCATAGACTCATTTAGAGTCAACTTGTAGACATGGAGGGCACATGTCGTATGACTGATATACTGACCTTCATCGGGTCCAAACGATTGGGTACTTCCCCAATGGCTCTTGTAGACTCAAGTTGATAACTTGACATTCATTTGGTTCAATTAGTAGGCAGCATCAACGCTCGAGTACAGCTACATAATATGGCCTCGTCCCAGGCGACACATGCGTCAAGTACTCTCCAAGCCAATGACTCTTGACTTAGAGAGTAGGGGACAAACTGTTTGGGCCAAATTTGGTCCAAGGGCAATTTCGACATTCTGCTTCGGGACCAATACTAGGCCCCCAGCATGGATCCAAGCCCAAGTTACCATCACAGATTCTCATTAAAGGAACCCCAAGGTTTGATGTATATAAAGGCCCAGAGATCCACAAACCTAGGCCCAATAAAGTATCACACGCCCAATCCATAATCAAGGCTCACCCCACGCCAGCCCACGTAACGCCCAAGGTCATAAACACCATTCATGAACCTATCTGTTCCATCCTACAAACGGGCAAAATGCAATAATAGCTCCTTATGAAGTCGATCTAACGGACGAGCAATCAAATAGAAATAAAGACACACATTACTACAACATGTATATATAGGAAACGAGGCTCCAGGAGGAGGGGGGATTCAACTTCTAGCTCTCATACTCACAGCTCAATACTACTCTCTCCTCAAGCTCATCACACTCCGACTGATCGCCCTCACGGCACCCTACGAAGCTCAAGGTAGTATCCAATCTTTGACTTCCCACATTCTAACTCTTTGGTACCTTCACTGACTTGAGCGTCGGAGTGCCCCCGGCACCCACCACACCGGTGGGCAGTACTCTCGTTCACTCTACATTATCTGTTTTGCAGGATCGCCAGTGCCCCATCTTCGCGAAATCTCAATTGTGGACCTCGGGCGAAAACCAGTGTCTACACCCATACCTAAGATTGTGAAAGATGTTTGAACTTTTCTTGGCCATGCCGGTTTCTATAACCTTCTTGTTAAAGATTCCTTGTTTGAATGGATACAGGAGTGTGAAGATGCCTTCAGAATATTAGTTACTTCTTCCTCAATTATGCAGTCACCTGATTGGAACATACCTTTTGAAATTATGTGTGATGCTAGTGACGATGCAGTTGGTGCAGTTTTGGGTCAACGAAGGGAAGGGAAACCTTTTGTAATTTACTATACTAGCAGAACCTTAAATAGTACTCAAGTGAACTATTCCAAAACTAAAAAAGAACTATTAGCTGTAGTTTTTTCTTTGGATAAATTTCGTGTTTATCTTATTGGATCACTTATAACTGTTTTCACTGACCATGCAACCCTAAAGTACCTCTTTTCCAAGAAGGATGCTAAGGCAAGATTGATTAGGTGGATTTTGATGTTACATGAATTTGATTTAACTATTAAGGATAAGAATGATGTTGAAAATATGGTGGCAGATCACTTATCTCATCTAGAGTTTAACGACTCTGCCAATGGCATTCCCAATCGTGATGATTTCCCTGATGAACATCTATTTGCGGTTACACAAGTACCATGGTATGCGCATATTGTCAACTAGTTAGTTTCTGGTGAGTTACCATATATTTGGAATGCACAAGAAGTGTAAGTTCTTGGTTGAGGTACGTAATTTTTATTGGATAATCCATATTTATTTAAATATTACCCTGACCAAATATTGCGACGTTGCATTCCTGAGGATGAGGTTTTAAGTGTACTTACATTTTGTCATTCCCACGCTTGTGGAGGCTATTTTTCCATAAAGAAAACTGCTGCAAAAATCCTGCAGGGTGGTTTCCATTGGCCTACTTATTTAAAGATACAAATGGTTTCTGTAGTTCATGTGAAAGGTGTCAAAATATAGGTGCACTATCCCGTCGTCATATGATGCCTCTTAACCATATTCTTGTCATTGAAATATTTGATTATTGGGGTATTAATTTTATGGGACTGTTCCCGCCTTCTTTTAGATATCATTACATTCTTCTTGCAATGAACTTTATGTCTAAATGGGTTGAGGCAGTGGCGTGCCGAGCTAATGACAACACCATTGTGGTTAAATTCTTAAAGGAACATGTACTATCATGTTTTGGTACACCACGTGTCATTATTAGCGATCAAGAGAAATATTTCTATAATCGATCTTTTGAAGCTTTGATACGCAGGTACGGTGTAGTGCATAAAACTTCCATTGCCGATCATCCACAGACAAATGGGCAAGCAGAGTTAGAAAATATGGAGATAAAATAAATTTTGGAGAAAACGGTAAACCCTGACCGCAAGGATTGGTCATTACGACTCCCAGATGCACTTTAGGCATACCGTACAGCTTACAAATCCCCACTTGGGATGTCTTCTTATAGACTTATATTTGGAAAGGCGTGTCATTTACGAGTTGAGTTAGAACACAAAGCTTATTGGGCTATTAAAGCTTTTAACTTTGATTTGAGTACTGCAGGCACACAACGAAAGCTCCAACTGACAGAACTTACAGATCTTAGGAATGATGCTTATGACAACTCTCGCATCTACAAAGCCAAGATAAAAGCTGCCCATGACAGACAGATCATGAGGAATAACTTTGAGCCAAACCAAAAGGTTTACCTTTATGACTCCCGACTCCATCTTCACTCACGTAAATTGTGGTCTAGATGGACCGGACCTTTTATTGTGAAGTAATTTTTCCCACATGGAGCTGTAGAAGTGGAAGACCCTACTGATGGTAGAGTGTTCACAGTTAATGGACAGCGGTTAAAATCATTTCTTTCTAATAAGATCCCTGCAGTGGAGGATGCCCCTCTTACTGACCCGGCTTCTGAGGATTGATCTTCATCTCCTCATTGTTTGTACATTTTATTTATTTATTTATTTATTTATTTATTATTTTTCTGTTTCTTTTGTTTCGTTTTGTTCCTGTTTCATTTGCAGGACGACACCATGTTTCACCTTAGTTCATGTTCTCTCTTATCAGGTGAACTCATTCCTTTTCTAACATCCTTATTGCTGTTAACATTGAGGACAATGTTTAATCTAGGTTGGGGTGGTAATATTATTGATCTATTTTAAATTATGGCTCTTAGAAAAAGATAAACACTATTTGAATCAATGTTGAATCTTTGAGTTGAGTTTTATCTTGAGTATGTTTCAAATTAAGCACTTATCAATTCTAGCCTAGTTCACACTTCAGATTTGATGTTGAGACAGTAGAATTGAGATTGTTTGATAGAATGTATGACCACATGACTATATATCTATCTCTAATACAATATCCGCAGGCTAGATGGTTAGAAATAGCTAACTATAACTGTTAAGTGTGAAGCTATCTATAAGTAATCTGGGTCTATGTACCACCAGTATGTAGAGGACGATCTACCGTGAGAAGAGGGCTACCTTAACAAGTAGTGTGAAAGCTCTTAACCAATAAAAAAAAAGTGAAAGAACAAATGGCCCTGTGACTAAAAAAAGATAGAGAGATATATGGATATTTTACGATAATAGGTTGGTTAGACCCATTCGATCGAACTTTTTATTTGACATTGTTAAGGTTGATGATTTGAGGAATGAACTTTGTTAGAATTGATTCACTCACACACAAATGTGCTCCTGATAAGCTCATTGTTTTAGGAAGTTGCGACCTAGATAGTGTTTTGAATGTTTATTTGAGCCATATCATTGAGTAATCTTTGAGGACATCATTGTGTAGATCTGACTGAGATATTTTTGTTTCTATTTTTGTATGCTTTTATTTTGAATGACGTTTGTGAGTGTCGTCACTGTAAGCCCTCACGAGACTATAACTCGTCCACTAGGGCAGCTTAGGGGTTTAAAGGCTTGTTGCATATGCTAAATGCAATCGTGATCCCTACGAAAATGGCTTAGATAGTTTTTATTTATTTTACTTATTTTTATTTACTAATTTAGTCTAGCTTGTATTTTATTTTTATGCTTGAATTTCTAGTGACTAGCAATAAGGTGGTTGGGGGTTGTGATAAGTGCACAAAAGTGTACTTTGAACATCACTTATTCGGGTTTATTGCTACATATTTAGTCAGATATCTTATATTTTATTGTATAAATTTTATCATTACATTGATTTAGATAGTGTTCAGTATTTAAGCTAATTTAGTAATTTTCCTTTATTATGGTAGGAATTGAGAGCTTACGAACACATCGGAAGCACGCGAAAAACACAGAAAGCATTATCCTGGAGACTGGCTGGGCGTCGTGAAGCCGTCTTCTTGCTCAACGGCGCCCAGGTTACTAAAGACATGATTTCCCGAGAGCAATACATCGCGACGCAAGAAGATGGCGTCGCGACGCCGTGGCAAATTTTCACTGAAAACCATCATGGACCCTAAAATTCCCCTAAAATTCTATCAAGAATTTCAGACGACCCAGCCTCCAGACAAGAGAGCACACGTTTGAAGAACCACCAATTGGCCCACTCGATGGAGCCACCAGACGACAGGTATGAATTTTTAGTGATCACAGATATAAATATTGCCCCTAGTCGACACGACAGTATGAACCAGTAGAATGGAGATTATCCTGACCTTCACCTGGTTCATTCGACTGGTAACATTCCTCATGGCTCATATAGAGTCAAGTTCAAGACCTGACCTTCATCTAGTCCAGACGACATTGAAGGCTCCCCTAGTCCCTTGACCAATAAAATAAAGATTGTCCTGACCTTCATCTGGTTCAGTCAACTGGGAACATTGCCCATGGCTCATGTAGAGTCAAGTTCAAGACTAGGATTTCATCTAGTCCAGACGACATTGAAGGCTCATCTGGTCCCTTGACCAGTAGAATGGAGACTGTCCTGACCTTCATCTAGCTCAGTCGATTGGGAACATTCCTCATGGCTATATAGAGTCAAGTTCAAGACCCGACCTTCATCTGGTCCAGATGACATTGAAGGCTCCCATGGTCCCTTGACCAGTAGAATGGAGATTGTCCTGACCTTCATCTGGTCCAATCGACTGAGAACATTCACCATGGCTCATATAGAGTCAAGTTCAAGACCTGACATTCATCTGGTCCAGACGACATTGAAAACTCATATGGTCATTTAACTAGTAGATTGGAGATTGTCCTGACCTTCATCTGGTCCATTCGACAGAGAACATTCCTCATGGTTCATATAAAGTCAAGTTCAAGACTTGACCTTCATCTGGTCCATACGACATAGAAAACTCTTATGATCCTTCGACCAATAGAATGGAGATTGTTTTGACCTTCATCTGGTCCAGTCGACTGGGAACATTCCCTATGGCTCATGTCGAGTCACGATCAAGACATGGACCTTCATTTGGTCCAAACGACGTAGAAGACTCCTCTAGACCCTGGCAGGTCTGGTCGATTGGAGATTATCCTGGCCTTCATATGGTCCAGATGACATAGTCATTCCCCACAAACTCATAACGATCTCTCATATCAACATCTAGATCTGGTCAACTGAGGTTCATTCTTGATATTTACTCAGTTCCATCAACATGATATTACATTTGACAGGTCCAACCGACATCAACGTCCAGGATTGGTCGACTGAGGATCATCCTAGATATATAATTAGCTCCATCAACATGGTATGACCTTTGACAGTTCCAAATAACATCAACATCCAGGTACGCTTGCGTGCTTTATACATACCTTAGACGGCATACTACTCGTGGAATACTCTCCAAGCCAATAACTTTTTGACTTAGAGAGTATGGGACAAACTATACGGCCAAATTTGGGACAATGTTATTTTCGACCTTTCACTTCAGGTCCTATATCAGATATAGCCCAATCCCTCCAAACAGTACCCAGAACATACTTGGGCCAAGGACCCTATTACCTTCTCAGGCCCACATACAAAGAGAGGTCTTCCAAACAACCCATTGACTTACCAGCTACACAATCGAAAAAATGCATTTATTCATGATTTACGTGTTTAGCCGTTTTGGGCACCAAAGGGTTAAGCATTTACTGTATTAATTAAACCCATATCTTGATAGCCTAGAAAAAGAGCCACGATTCAGAATGTGGGAGAGGCTTTTTGGTTTAGCTCTCATACTTGAGCTCTCAAAGTATTTCGTCCACTAAACACCGGCCTATCGTCGTCACGGCAGTCTACGGAGGTCAAAATAACCCTGAACCTTGCTCTTTCTTATTTCCCATCGTCTTCACTATTGATTTAAGCATCGGAGTGCCTACGGCACCCACCACACTGGTGGGTAGAAACTCTCTACTCACTCTACATTTGTCTTGTAAGATCGCTAGTGCCCCATACTATAAATTCTCGATTGCGGATCTCATGTGAAAACTAGCATCCACAGTATTATAAATAGAAAAATCACTATTCACCATCTTCATTTTCTCCTTCAAGCCACGAATTTCGTCTCAAAATAATCTCAATTTCTTCATTCTTTCATGCCAATGTGAAGGAAAATTTGATGATTTCAACTCATCTTCATGCAAGTAAGTCATTCAAACTCATTCCCCCTCCCCCCTCAATTTTTGAATTCAAGTAAGCATTTCTTCAATTCAAATTTTGACCATATGAGCCCTAAATTTTCATTTTATGCATTTAGCTGGGAACAAGTCACTAGCATGTATATTAGTGCCTCTTATGATAGTATATACATGAATTATGCCTTATTTTGCAAAATGTCCATTTTTTCCCAAGGATAATGGGCTGGTCGTTTGTGGACAGAATAGGGGGGATTATGTTTTTACTTTTATGATGAAGCATGTGTTTGATGAGGTTTTGATATGAGTTTGTATTGGTTTTGGATTGGGAACTTCAAGTTCCATTTTTCTTATAATGGCCGAGTAGTATCTTATATGTAGGGGCAGGTTTTGTTCATTTTGATGATGAAATGATGTTAGTTTGTGTGTTGGATGATGCTTTGGTATGAGTGATTTGGTTTTGTGATGAGATCTTTAAGTTGTAATATAAAGCCCATTGGTCGAATCCTTTATATTGCATAGGAGTTAAGTTTCTCTTGTTTTGATAATAAATGATAATAAAAGATTATGATTCATGTGCTTTAAAATAATTTAGAATGATACATGTATAGTGATATTTAGAATGAGTTATTATGGTTAATGGTGAGAACTTTAATGTTATAAATGTTCTTATGATGGCTGAATTTCTTATGTGGTTATGAATGATTATTGTTATATTTTGATGTTGATTAATGATAGATTATGCCTAAGTAATGTTTAGCATGATGTTTATGTTGTTGTGTTGGAAACTTTCAAGGTTATGAATGTTCATGCGGGTCGAATTCAAGAAAGATGTGAAAGATAAGTTTATCATTTGGTTAATGGTATGTTTATGATGTGCCTAAAAGTGTGAACAGTCGTGAGATAATTCCTACAAGGTAGTATGTACAAATAGAACATATGATGTTAATAGAGAATATATAAGGCTATGTATAAGCTTGTGTTTGGCTTGTATGAATGAATATATGTATTGTGATAATGAGCATGAAAATGTAAATGGTTAAGTTAAAGATGTATAATTGTTAGACAAATGACTATTTATTAAAGTTGTTAATATGTTTGATGATTGTTTTATAAGTTCATGTGTGTACGTGTGATAAGCATGAAAAATGTGATAGACTTTGATACTAATAATCATATAAGGTGAAAATCATGATTTTGATTGAGATATTGTGTTTGTATGAGAATAAGTGTTATAAGACTTTATTAACAAGATTCCAGAAAGTTTAGTGGAAAACGGGTTATGCTAATGATATAGGTCCATTCATGATGAGTAACATTAATTGAACAATATTATGATATGCTTGTAAGGGTCAAATTATAGTTGTTGGGAATGATCATTGTTTAACAAAAT
The DNA here is from genome assembly GCA_019454045.1 of Zanthoxylum bungeanum. Classification (NCBI taxonomy): domain Eukaryota; kingdom Viridiplantae; phylum Streptophyta; class Magnoliopsida; order Sapindales; family Rutaceae; genus Zanthoxylum; species Zanthoxylum bungeanum. The sequence goes on from SKCR01043770.1 coordinate 33,103, forward strand.
GGCAAGAGACACTGCCTCGAGGCCCCTGCCTCTTACGGATTTTTAAGAATCCATGTGTCACAGCGCGTAAGAAGGTCGCCTCACGCCGCCTCAATATGACGCGGCATGAGGAGACTGCCTCACTCGCATGAACATTGGCTATTTTAAAAAAAAATTTAAAAAAATGACATAAACATATACAAGGAAAATCAAGAGTTTTGATGAATGAGACGATGGCAGTGGGGAAGAGGAAATATATTTTTTTTAAGGTGGGACCCATGATAGCTTACATTTATGAGGAGAATATTTCTTTATTATTTCCTATATAATAAAGAGAAGATGAAAGAGTTTGAAAGAGTTTTTTTAATTAATTTTCGAGGTGGGACTCATTACAACTTTTGTTGTATTCTAAACTAATTGAGGGAATAGATATTTTATTACTATTTCCGAGACCATCAAGAGCTTTTGATATAATTAAAAGAAGAAAAGAATTTTTTATTTTAATAAGCGGGACCCACAACCAGCTTTTGCTGTAATTTAAACTAAATAGTTTAAATTTGTCGTTTGTGCGAGGGAAATGGGAAAATAAGAGGGAATAAAAAATTGAGAAGAGGAATTTGTGTTCTTAAAAAACAAATATTAAAAAACCAAATTTAAAATTTATGATAAGTGATGCTATTTGAAATAGTTAAATAATAAATATCTTGAAAACAAATACTTATTTTCATGGATGGATAAATGAATGTGTTTTGAACTTGTGGATATTTTAATTTTGTTGATTTTATTGTTTGAATTCTTTTTGGCATTCGGATTGATGCACCCGCCTCGCCGCCTCAAGGCGGTTCGCCTCACGCCTCAAAAGCCAACCGCCTCAAGGCGTTATCCGTATTTTGGAACATTGGGAATGATAAGTTTGTTGATGGGTATGTTAAGGCCAAATTGGGCATTTGTAGACAACCAATATCGAGTGTTTCAAGTGGTTATATCGGTTACATTGAAATTTCCCATCGGCATTAGTTTAAGCATGTGTTAGTTTTAGTTCTTCATAATTCACAGTTCATCCATAGACTTGCAGTTCAAGAATTTAGCGTTTCTTCTAGTTATGTTTTCAAATTAGACCTATCAGTCTCAAGCTAGTCATGAATCATACATGTCAGTTTTCATAACTCAGTTTCAGTTTTCATGATTATGACATGATTTATCTTTTGTTTTTGGAAATGTCAGTTTTCAAAACTCATTTTTCAGTTTTCAAGATTATGACATGATTTATCTTTTATTTTTGGAATTGATGTATCATTGGAATTGATGAATACAGCAGACATGTGCATATATAGTTTCAGGACTAAGGGACAGGCTACATGACGCCCTTAGATCCTAGTTTCAGAGCCAGATGACAGCATATGATTAGCGCTCCTAACTCTAGTTCAGTGACTTGGGAGACGGCGATACGTAACGCCTCCATGTGCCAGGTTTTCTACATATTCTCCAGTTACTTGAGATTTTATATTTTCACACCATGATTTCCACAGAGATTTTTAAGAATGAAACTAGTTTATGTTTTTATGAGTTCAGGCTTTCTACATATTTTTCAGTTACTTGAGATTTCAAATTTTCACATCAAGATTTCCACATAGATTTTTGAAAAGGAACCAAGTTTATATTTTATGAGTTCAGAAGCAGTTTTTACAACACTGTTGATTGCAATACCGATTTTCATATATGAATTTCATGCTTTTATAATTAATTACATTATTAAAAGTAATGCATTCATGTCATGATACATTACTTCAACTATGCATGTCATGCTTTCCGATAGTCATGTCTAGCTCATGTGGAATGTTGATTTAGGTCATTCAGAGTCAGGTTGGCATATAGCATATTAGCTCATGCATCTATTGTTCAGATAGTTAAGTGTAACTTATGTATGTTCAAGTTAGATATTCAAGTGAACCCATTCACCCTCAGTTATGTAATCATGAATAACGCATGTATGTTAGTATTCAAATTCAGCTCACATATTTACAAATCACAGAGGCAGATGTGATTTATGCACTTCATTTTCAATTCATGCATTTTAGTTTAGTAATCGGGTTTAGCTCAAGCACATTCAGTTTAAGTGTTCAGTGTTTAGTCATGTGGATTTAGTTTAATTTGCAGATTCAGCATGGGCGGCTTTTCGTTCAGGTAGATCCAGTATAGGTCATTTAAATTCAAAATCTGATTCAGTTCATATAGTTTCATGTCTGATTACGTCGGATCAATCCACGTTAGTATATTAAGATGTCAATAGTTAGTTCTTAGTTCAGATAGCTCTGTATAGTTCATGTAGACTCAAGTCAGCATACAACGTTTAGGCCATGACAAAAATCATATTATTTAGTTTATAACAACTCCATGTTAAGTTCAGTGCTATAGATTTACTAGATCGTAAATATGTACAAGATACCCATGTCTTGTACACAAGACTGACGGATTTTATCTTATACTCACGGGATATCATGAACATCAGTCCACACCCAACGAACAGGCGGAGGTCTGATCTAAATAGACAAGTGACGTGACTGCCATCAAAGTGTGGAGGATATCTCATATATCCACAGTGGTATCTCAAGTCGAATGACCACTATGCTACTCGACTCGAGAAGATTCCTATTGACGTTGGTGTATCATCTATTAGGAAATCTTCGATGATTCGTTCAGTGTTTATCAAATAAACACCTAAACGTCTATACGAGTCTCCCAAGACTCATGGTTCATTGAGATAAATCATTGGACCAAGTCTCGATATACGACATGTACTGGTCTCAGTGGATTTTATTAACCGATCCGTGTCAGTAAATCTTGACCAGGAACTTAATTTGAGAATATATAACTTATAGTGACGCTTCCCAATGTCAATTACAAACTACGTTGTAACTGTGTAATACGTTGTAAATCCTGGGGTCTTTGTCTAATATATATGTATCACTAAATCAGTTTTAGTTTCAATCTAATCATAATTAGATCGAATACGTATATAAAAACAAGAGGTGCTACCATAAATAAGTAATATTATGGAAAAATGAATTGTTCGTATTTATGAATCGGACATAAATACGATCCGGATTGGCACTCTGAACACCAACCCTAACAATAAGGCCTTGTATATGTGTCAAGTATTATGTTAGTTGCATGTGGATTTTTTTTTATGTGTATAAATTTGAGATATGAAATAGATAAGTTTTCGGGT
>SKCR01043771.1:0-37550 GCA_019454045.1 Zanthoxylum bungeanum
AATGACACAAATTATTAGAAGCTTTAATTGATTCAAACTAACCCATATCGTTTTTTATCAAATATGTTGCAGGATCATATCATATTCCTAACCTCTTAACACCGCATTCTGAGCAGAATTTAGAGGTTTCCCTCAGATATGGTGCTCCACATTGGTCGCAAAACTTTGCAGGACTTGTTGGCTGAAAAGTAAGCAATTTACAAATGGTTAGTTGAGGTAAATGAATGTGAGTGGTTGCAAGCAAGCCATGTGTTGGGAAATGGTTGGTGATTGGTGAGCATGAGCAATATCAGACGAGTGTGAATGTGGACCACATCGATGATTTTGGGAAAAGTGGGCTGGATGTTGACCTTGGTGAATTGGTTGATGATGACTGTTGTGAATATGATGAAACTGAGACTGATGAGAGAGTTGCTGCATTTGATGTTTGGAAGGAGTCTGTTGCTGATTTTGCGGCTGCAAGGTAAAGAAGTAGCATATAAGTCCCTTATTGTAGCAGGTGAAGAAAAGAACTCAAGCATAAACTTCTGCCTCAAGCACGATAAAAAGGGCTGCGATAAATACAGCTTGCACAGTATAAGTTGTACATACCAACACAATGATTTACTGACAACCAGACAAACTTTCATGGGAAACCTAAAAATTATTTTCTCTAACAACTAGGGGAGAGAGTGTGGTAACAAAAACACTGAAAAAATGCATAACGGCCTTGGTATATAGCTAGAGACAGAGTATTCAAACAGAAGTATGCATCCCGCATGGTGAATGAAAAAAGGACTTCACACCCTCGGAACTCTGAAGACACGAGGTCTAAAAAGATGCCCAAAATTTGATTTGTCCCATTTAAGAAGAAAAGATAGAGGAAAGTATTTCCTTTAAGCATAAAAGGTTCTGCCTTTCCTCAATCCAGATGACCTGTAAACTGGCAATGCACATCTAGGTTCATCTGTTATTATCTAATAATATATATATTTATTCTCATTATTTTTAATTGAATAAGAAGCAAATAAGTATATTGATTAAAAGAAAAAGGTAACAAGTATAGACCACAAATACAATTCATGAACAAATAATAATAATAATAATTAAAAAAAATTACTAATGCATGTTGCCGGTAATTATAATTAGTAATTACATACACATCAAGATATCTATGGAAAAAAAGATATTTATAAACAACTACGCCACTCGTGCAATGTTTTCTGCAAAAGGAAAAGCAATTTCAAGAACAAGATTTTCCTTTCCTCAGTAAAGTACTCTTGCACTTCTGAGGTTGCCCCAGGCCATGCATGTGGAAATTTGATGGCGACTTGGAGCATGAACAACGCCTATTAAAAGACACTATACTATTGCAGAAAGATGAGGCTAAAGACGGGTCTTACTTCACTTATGGTGCGAAACCCTTGTGCAGTAGCCATTGTAGAAGAATTATCTGCACCAGGAAATGCCTGCAAAAAAAAAAAGGATAAAATGTTAACAATGTTATCAAGTTCAGACAATAAGGTTTACGATTAGGACATTTTACGCACCCAATAATTTTTGCACCAGAGATTCCATATTTAAAAATTCCAGCGTGAGAATGCGCAAATGTTAATTTTTAAATAATCATCATTGTTAAGAAACCACTATGCTTAAAAGCTTTGACTGATAAACAGAGGCTTGACAATAGTGTTTAAACTCTAACAAGCCAGCTTTTTATGTGGATTAACTACAAATAGACAACTTAATAGATATAAAGGAATGATTCTAAAACATAAACCTATCATCAAATTGACTTTGATACTAGTTATCTAACTTATCTTACCATGCACCCTCATAGTGGGTAAGCCAACTTTTTTTTCCAGCACGACCAGCGGCGCAACTTTGAAGATAAGTAAAATAAAATGACTTGACAACATGGTTTTATCAGCTAATAACAGAGTTTTCACATTTTGTTCAATAAGGATATAAATAGAAATGTTTTGTCGAATAACTCTGACCCCTTACTGGTTGACCACATTTCTTTTGATAATAAGTTTTAACGTAATAATGTAATGGCAGGTAATTTACCACTAGAGAGCAGGGTGTTCGTCAACTAGAAGGTGTAAGGCCAATATAATACAAATGGAAAAACGTAATGTTTTATTGAATAACTCTGACCCCTTACTGGCTGACCACATTTCTTTTGATAATAAGTTTTAACGTTATAATGTAATGGCAGGTAATTTACCACTAGAGAGCAGGGTGTTCGTTGTTAGGACCCAAGGGGCAAAATAGGAAATAAGAAAGGGTAGATGGGTCATTTTAGTTATTTAGGGTTTACATATAAATTAGGTTATTTTGTTTCATTTGGGATATGCTACTATTGTTGTTGAATTTGGGATTTGGAGGGGAAAACCCTAGGGAGGTTGCCAACACCTTAATGTTGAGCAGGGCTGGTGAATTAACCTTCACCTTCAACTTCAACTATCTTTGTTGTTTTCTGTTTCGTTTAATGAATTAAAACATAATATAGCTTCTGTTTTGTATGTTTTTGTTCTGAAATTGTTGAGGGATTGTGAGGGTTCTATCAATTGGTATCAGAGCATTACGCTCCTTGGCCTGTATCGTGGGATCGCATATCTGAGAAGAAGAAGAGTGTTGTGTGATTGCAGATCAGAGGAGAAGAAGAAGCTGTTGAGGAAAAAAATAAAAAAAAAATAATAAAGAAACCCTAACCCTAAAACTGCCAACACCCACCGCCACCTACCACAACCCTCATCACCGTCGGCCGTGACCACCATCTGACTCAGAAGTCACCGGCGACCCTTCATCACCATCGCAACCAGAAAAAAAAAAATAATAATAAAAAAAAATAGAAACCCTAACACTGCCGCCACCCTCCACCACCTCCACAGCCACTGTCCTCCGTCGACCAAGCACACCAAGACATCCCCTCACGCCGGCGACCAAAACCCTCCACTCCCGTCACCAAAAGCCGCCGCAAGCCGCCGCGACGAGCAGATTGTCTCGCGTTTCGCCGCCGCTTCTCAGCCCAATCCGTCGTCGATCAAGCCACCATCACACCCCTCTCACGCCGCGACTTCACCCAGGCCCCTTTCACCGCCGATCGACGTCTGCATCGTCGGAAAATTTCAGAAACACCACTCTCTGCCGCGGCTTCTTCTCGTCGATCCGCCGCCTACGGCGAGATTCTGACGACGCCGCCACCACCAACGTGCTCAGCACATTCTAGTCTCTCAGATCCGACCACCCCTTTGCATTTCCGACCACCGGCAGATTATTTACATTTTCACCCCTACGGTTTCTGATTTTTGCGATTTGGCCCAGAAAGTCTCAATTTCTTGCATTTTAGTCCTGCATCTATTATTCTTGGATTGATTAAAAAAATGAGGTGTATTGGGGTTTCATCTGAATTGGGTTCCATACGGCAAGATGGTTCTCTCCATGACTATATTGACCAGTTTGATAGTTTGGCGAGCTTAGTGTCATATAGATCCGAATACTATTTGTCTGGAATATTCATCAATGGATTGCGGTATGAGTTGCAATCGGAGGTTCGAGAGGGCTTAAAGCACTTGAGGGTGATTGATCTTGATAGGGTCAAGAAATTAGCCCTAGAGGCGGAAGAGAAACTAGCAGAATTAGTCAGATTAGCGGAATTCAGAAAACAGAGATTGATAAGTTCACGCAAGACCGGAAGATCCCGAGCCGGTAAGGGATTCGCGTACCAGTCAAATGTTAGAGGATTGGGTAAAGTTGAGGAATATCCTTGGAAAAAACTTGACTCAATGTTGGAGAAGATGCAGAAGATGATAAAAGGATCAAATACCAATTCTGAGATTCACATTGATGCTACTACCTCACTTCAAGAGGCAAATACTGGCCTGACACCGCTTGTGGAGAGCAATTGGAAAAAATCTGAGAACTTTCCAAAAGGCCGACCGGGAAAATTCAAGCAACTTTCTGTGGTTGATTTTCAGTTTCGAAGCGATAAAGGCCTTTGTTTTCGATGTGATGAGAGATTTCATCCGACGCATGTATGCCAAACTAAGACGGTTGAATATGTTGAGGTCGGGGATCCTGTCTTCATGGATGAGAGTGAAGCAAGTAATAAAGCCGAAGGTCATGAGATGAAGAGTGAAGAACTCGATGTAGTGGAGTCTGTACACGTTGAGGATGAGGATTGTGCTCCTAAGACGATTGAGTTTTTAAAGAAACAAGAGCATGCTAAGGAGGAGGAACCATTGCAACTTGTGGAATTAGTGGAGAAAGATAATGAACTGGAACCGTTTGTTATTCCTCAAGCGAAGAAATTGGAGGTGCCATTTGCGCAATTTTTAGGTTTTGTTGGTGGATCCGTTGTTTTCGGATCGGTTATGCAAGGGATTATTCTGCATTCTTATCAATCAGCTGAATTTATTGGTTATCTGGAGGAAGCGTGGGACTTCATCAGGATAATGTCGTTCAAACCTGGGATATCCTTTGATGCGATCGTCATATCCGCACTCCCACGTTGAGGACAACGTGTTTTTCAAAGGGGGGAGTAATGTTAGGACCAAGGGGCAAAATAGGAAATAAGAAAGGGTAGATGGGTCATTTTAGTAATTCGTCAACTAGAAGGTAAAAGGCCAATATAATAAAAATGGTGGAAAAATCACAAATTTATTAATAGAACACCAAAAGTTGGGAACCCACTAAATAATTAACCGTTACACACAATTATATAGATACAAAAAGATGGATTGAGTATTATGCTCAAGGCTCTAATTATCTTGTACAATAGATTGATTAGCAACTTCATTAAGCATGACTTTCTCTGTAGTGTAGTCTGTATGTATATCCAAATTATCGTATATTCATTAATTTTTATATGATTTTGTGACTAAAAGGGTAAGTTTTTCATTTAGTAAATAAGAACGTAGTTTTAGTAAATAAGGATACTAGTTTTCCTTGTATTATTTTGATTAGTTAATTTTCATCAGTTAATTTTGAAGATAGAGATCAACTTTAAGTGAATCCTACTTGTGAATTTTTATTTTCATATTTTGACCCCTGAACATTAAAAATCAACAGATGAAAATTAACGACAAATACCTATTTAATAAAACATGACAAACCATGTCCTTTAATGAACTGTAGGAACTCAGGGGACTAGATGATAAAATCTGGTTTAAAAAAGAAAAAAGTGGCCATACAGTAAAGAAACATTTTTTATGTTATTGTCGTGAACAATCAACATCGCCTTTTTTACTTTGAACCATACTTCTGATTGGATACAAGAGGCAACTTACAAGTTCAAGGAAATTGGTCAAGAGTCCAAGTATAGTATTTAAACTCTAAGAATCACGATTTAAAGTATAAAAAAATAGTGGAAATATGAAATAATAGCATAATGTAAGCCAAGAGAAAATGCTACAAGTTTTGGGATATTCTGTCTACTGTAAACATCACAATTTAGACCCATTATACAATGAAGAACATCATGCCTGCAGGGAAAAGAGGAAGTCCAGCTTACAGGCAAACCCGGAATGTTAGATACAGAATTTGAGGTTGCACGCTTGTACTTGTGTCTAGGAGTATAAAATTTATAGTCCTGAGCAGAGATAGCCACTTCATTTCTACCAGTCAATCTCTTAAACCTACAACAATGCGCAACTCAGTAAGGGAAAAGTAAACATGCTGCAAACTTCAAATCAAATCATCAAACTTTGGATTTGTACAATTTAGACGAGAATATATTTGGAATTATGATCATTATCAATGATAAAACTACTGCTCGAACTCACATTCTGAAAAGCTACTCCTTCCCGGCTTTCAAAATCTTGGACAGGGATTTAGCCAAAACTAATTTAAAAAAGAAATTACCACCCCCCAAAATTAAAAAGATGAACATTTCCACCATGAGCTCTAGAAAGTTTGGGAAAATAACCTACCACATGTTCATGTTCTCTTTGCACACGTTATAGAGTACAAGCAGCTTAAATGAACAAATGGTGCTTGAATAGCACTGCCCGCAAGGATCAGTACTCTAGATAGTTCGATAAAACAATGTCCATGATACTGAAATTTTTTATAAATGGGATATTTGAGCAACAAAATGGGCATGCTACAGGAAAATAAGAAAATGGAATCACTTACCACTCGGCATCTTCAATAGGCATACCATTTGGTTTCTCGACAATATCCAAACCATTGACCACTACAAAACGAACTCGTTTCTCTTCTTGTATTACTAATTCTGGAAACCTTGTCCTTGTTTCAAGAGAAGTCGCCAACTCTCTTCGTTTGTATATACAGGAACCTATAGGTAAAAGATATGACAAGTAAACAGCATAATGAGCCCAAATAAAACAAAAGAATTCAGTCAGTATCACAGTTTGATATTTCTTTTAAATATTCACATTCAAAGAAAAGGAATATCTTCAGGGAGTTGCTATTACACACAAATTGGCACGGCCAAAGTGCTGAGCAAAAAGAATGAGTGGAAACCAATTTTTTCAGAGTTCAAAAGAATCTAGCAAATGACTGTAATTGTTTTAACTAATAGAAGAAAAAGACAGAAAAAAGAAAAGGAAAAGTAATACCTTTCTTAGGAAATTTCTTAGCCAAACTTCTGTACAAACCACCAGCTGCTTCAAGGGCTACCCCAATGGTCTTTACATGAATACCATTCAAGGAAGCAAGCCTCAAGTTTACATCATTAATTAAGGTTTCATACATGTTAGCAACATACATCAAGGGCAAAGCGAACCTTGGATCACCTTCGTACTTGACATCTCTGGTTTTCCTCTTACTCAATTTGTCTTGCCCTGGCTGAGAAGTATAGCCAGCCTCAGAATCAGCCACTTCAATCACATGGTCATTAATAAAATGATCCACAATAATCTGCAGAAATTTTTCCCTTGCTGATTCAATTGGGGAAACATCTGGTTCAAACTTCATTCAAATTAGTAAAGCCAACTTAAGACATAAATCACTCATATATTAAATATTATTTCTCTCTCTCTCTCTTCCTCTTTTTTTCCTGGTAGGAAATGGAGATGCTTATATTAAAAAAATGTACAAAGAAGTGAACAAGAAGTCCACAAATAAATAACCCTAAAGAACCCAAGTAGATCTATACAATTATATACTAATAATTTTCTGCTTAAGACAATGAAAAGGGGAAAACGAAAAAGTACCCTCAATCGTCAGAATATCATAGGTGCCCCTTGAAGGATCACTATTCTCAAGGGAAGAGCAATCTTCATCCACTCCAACACTGTGAAGTGGCAAAGAGTTTCTGTAAGATTCATGCATGCAATCCTGAAAAAAATAAAAGTAAAATTAGGAAAAACATTTTTTTACAAGGGATTGGGTATTATTGACAGAACCATTTAACAAATAAAACATTCAATTTAGTTTCCTTCATTTGTTCATAAAGAAAAAGAAGAAGCTAAACCACTAAGGTGTTTGTTTTTCCATCCCTTATTTTGAACTGACCACTGTCTGTGATCAACTGAAACTCAAATTTTAAGATACCAATTTCTGGTGGGAGGGGGGAAAAAGTAATAACTAATTAATAAATAAATCTGTACATATTCAGTCCACATATGATTAATGGAAGATGAAAATTCTAAGGTAATACTATACAAATACACTGAAAGAACGCCAGAAAGGAAACTACATAACCCTAACATACAGGTTGTATATAGGAGTAACACCTACATATTTGAATGTGCGCTATTCTGTGACCCCAACCTATATGGCACATTTGTCCGCTTTGGTTACGGGAGGACTGGACGCTTGTATTCCCCTCACGGTTTTGTCCCCACAGGGAACCTACCCACGTGAGATGTGGTTGTGACCAACATTATTTGAAGAAAAAATGCGGTTGGTGTGCCTAACGAAAACGTGGTGCCTAGAAGGCACTAGGCGCCACATTTTCGAACACTGTTATAAACTACACGGCCACAGGATACAACCTAAGCATGCAGTTCACACAATAAAGGAAACCCTAGTCAGAGAGCTTACTCACTAAATACTATAATATGGAAAGATTCATCTTAAAAAGCATGCAATGCCATAATTGCACCTCATTTACAAAGTTTGAACACTCTGGCCCAATCCCAATATAGAACTTAAATGTTTGTGAGTGTAAACTAATCCCCAGAATATATAACCATCAACTGATGCCCAGTTTAAATGAATGATAAAGAATAAAAATCTTAAACCAAAAGCTTCATAGGACAGTCTCCACCCAAGACATCCTGCAAAACAACACCATTCTACCATTTCAAAAGATAAGCCTAAATTATTAAGCATAGATTCAAAAAAGCAAAACTTACAACAGCAGAGGAATCATCGTCGTTGTCAAGAGTATCTTGATGAACAGCGTCGCGATCAACGTCCCCGATTTCGTGGATATCAGCAGGCGGCGGAGAATCGACGGTGTTGTTGAGGTCATGTAAAGAGCTTCCAATAAACGAATTGGGAGGAGACGCTGATCTCAAATTGTAGTGTTGTACTGGAACCCTAGACCCCATTCTGTATATTTCTCATTGAAATTCACAGAAATTAAACACCGCCGCCCTTTGATTTTGCCTGTCAATAATAAACATAATTTCCAATAAGAGCAAGACATACTAACAGTGCACTTTTGCAGTTCTGCTGCTTACAAGTGTGAAATGGAAGCTTTTTTTTAAAAAAAAAAAAAAACAAAACAAAAAACAATCACTAACGGCTATTCAGAACTGAAGTGAGAAAGAGGAGAGAGAAACCAAGCCTGAGGTTTGGTTGACATGGTTGAGTTCGAATTTAAGGATATATTTTTTATAAGAATTTGGGTGTTTGAGACCATCGAAAATTTTGCTTATTTTAAATTTGTATCAGCTGATTTGATGGTGACTTTCCAACATTTCCCAACAAAATACCAAGCCTGAGACCATACCTGATCTATCGCCTTTGCCTGTCAAAACACTGCTTCCCGAGCCTAACTCCAGAATCCGCACCAACTCCCAAGCCGATAGGCTTTGACTCTTTTTGTAAGTGTGAACTTGTAAGTTGTAACCTTTTACTTTTAGCACTATTTGTATATTTCGGTTATTTACAGACTACCCCCTTCATTATGGATTAATATTACGTTCCACCTAAATTTAGTGAAAATACTCTGTGCGTACACTTAAATAAGAAAATAATATTTAATGATGTCAGTTAATATTATCATATATTTTGAGATCAATATAGCTTCAATATTAAGTTAATATAAGAGGAAAGATAGCAATTCATAAGAATCAAATCTCATATTTACAGGTAGAAGAAACTTGAGAAGATTACCTTAAATAAGAAAAATGAAGTCTTTATTACTGGTTCGGGTCTGGCCGACTTCTTTTCTTTCTCTAGTTCGGGATTCTTTTCTTTCTATTAAAAGTTGCAAATGCTTTTGAATTAAATTGATCAACCCTTTTATAATGAATTCTCAACTTCTTTATATACTAAGATAAATTTCATTGTTATACTAACTTCGTGACGCCAGCCACGTTGCTAAGCCATTATTGCCTAGGCTTTCTTCCTCAATTACTCTAGGGATTATAGCTCAATCGTTTGACACCTCTACGACTTGTCCTCTGACACAACTACTCTATGTCATTTAAATCTCATTAAACCGTGCTACTTTTGGTAACTATTACACGTTATGTCATAGTGTCAGCATGTACTCCAATCACCCATATGTGGTTGCGTGTGTTAGTCAATAAGCTTGCAACGTTGTTCCGTCCCATCAGTCACTGGCCTACTTCTATCCCATCAATCATTGGGAAACCCAAACTTCCGTTTAGGGCTCACGTCGCCCAGACTTGAACATAATGCCATCACCCGACCTACCTCATCGGGCCAGTGAGTTGAGTGATTGACTGTAAACTGAAATGATTGACCTGCTCCACCAGGTCGAGTCAGTACTGAGACCTTCCCTCCCCTCATCTTCCCTAAATATCTTTCCACCTCAGGTCGGGCACCAAGTGCAAACTAATTTTGATCTTCTTGTCAAGCCGGATGTCTATGCCTCTTGGGCATGGGTCCCTTGTTCGGGAAGTGGAAATCTCTTCTATATCTATCTTTATACTTTTTCTTTTCTCGGGTCAGGAAATAAACATCGATATTTGTCTCAAAGTTCTCGGTATCAACGAGTCTGCGAGTTGGTGTCGGGAACTATAATGGTGGTGCGGATCGTCCCCCAATCTTCGGGTCAGGATCTTATTGTCAATCAAACTACACCCTCCTCGGGTCGGGAGAGAATTCACATGGAAGAATGGTTCTGCCTTGGTGACAGCTACTTCATTGAATGCTTCTTTCGAGCCCTCAAAATGTCCTTCGGAAGTCATATTGTCATCATTGCCTTCTTTTAATGCCCATCACATCACTCTAGGGTTTCATCCGCTTCGTCTTCCCGAGTCGCCTTGCGCCGCGCTCCTGTGGCCTGCGCGTCAAAATCAAATGTAATTAGATAGTTGTAGACGTTGATTTTCGCTCGAGGTCCACAATCGAGAATTTATAAAGAGGGTGCACTAGCGATCCTGTAAAATAAAAGTAGAGTGAGCGTGGAGAGTCTACCCACCGGTGTGGTGGGCGCCGTAAGCACTCCGACGCTCAAGTCAGTAATGGAAATAAGTGATAAATATGAAAGAAGGTGGAGCAAGATCTGAGGCTACATTGGTCCACGTAGGCTGCCGTGAGGGCGGTGGGTCGGAGTATAGATGTTTGGAGATTCTGGTGGTTCCGGTGAGAGTGATTAAGTTTAGATTTATAATACTTAAGTTGGAATGAGGATGCTTATGAATCATACTCTCTCTTATAGGTCTCAAAATGAGATCTTCCAACCAAAAATGGGTCTCATTAATGAGGATGGGTTCCACTAACATGTTTAACTTTTATCTTCCCGTGTTGTGGCAGCATCTTGGAGATGTTTTGTTTCCTAACAAAATGAGTTTAAGGTTCTGACAAGAAATTAAGAAGGATTTTCAAGAACATGTTTCTTATGGGTCTAACTTGATCTTGGAAGGAATTTGTTGTTATAAAATCATGATTCACAGTTCTTGAGATTCGCTCAATTACGTGGGGTTGCCTAGGAATCAATCCTACGATGGTTTCCGTCAGTTGGTCAGCTACAAAATCTCAATGAACTAAAGAACTAGCAACTGTAAGAAGGAAAAAGAAGTATTTTTAACATTCGTACTAAAATCTTGTGAAGTAACGTTTATATTTATAATTCTTGATGTAGGACCTCTCTTGGACTTGCTCCATAGAATTACTATCACATCTTGTTGAGTTTTGGTGCGAAAGTTAGATTTGAAGCTCTAGTTCCAACGCAAATGAAGCCAACAGGTGAAAGCTATTACAAAATGCAAAAGCTTTTCAGTTGATCTGGATCATTCTTTGACCTCTTCAATGAGCAAGGTGTCGTTCTGCTGTTCGCACATTATACTCATTAAAATGCATGGCAGAATGTTTTTTTATTTACCTTTTCTTATTGGATAGTAGTCACTTAAAAGTATAATTTGCTAATTACTTCAGTTGCTAATCGATAATAACAGTTTCTTCATTGCATGGTTTTTTATGTGCCCATCTTGTTGATATCCTCGGGGATATTGAATCTCTCCCTCAACTGCTGCAGGTCAGCTTCGGTTATTAATGAGGCCTGATCCATGTCCAGGCCTACAAAGTCGAGCTCGGGATGGTTGGGTTCGGTTTGGGCGACTCTTATTTGGTAGTTTTGTATCTCATATTTCGACGCAGTCGGTGTGGTGTCATAGTCATCATGACTTTATGACTCGGTGTTGTGCATGACCTCAACTCTAAGTGGAACAATGGAAGGTAAGGCATCGATTGGAGTGGGGGAGGAAGACTTGAAGTCTGACATTCCTAGCAACGCATGACCCGAGGTGGGAAGTTAGTTAGTGACTCAGTTAATAGTGCACATTCAAAATAAAGTTATCATCTACTTCCCTACCAAGTGTCTAACCCTAGAAAAGCTCTAGAACGCTCTAACAAAGGCAGATCAATAATTTTTCCAGAACGACCAAAAGAGATACAACCCAAAAACCTAGAAACACATGTTTCTTATGCACAAAAAAAGACATACCCTCGCATATACACAGACAACATGCCTACACCCACATGAATAAACCTACCATAATACCACCATTTATTGGGGTTGGTGCTCAGAGCGCCAATTCCCAGTTGTATTTCTTTATGAATACTTCTGTAAAACATTATTATTATGAATAATATATGCAGTTTCTATAATATAATGTATCTTTTAATATGGTAAAGACGTAATGACCTTAGAATGATTAGTCATGGTACTGTTGCAAAAGCGTCGCAACTGACATTGAGTAGTATCATGACGTTGTCATTCTCACACAGTTCATGGTCAAGGTTTACACTATTTGGTCAGTATAGTAAACCTGTTGACCGGTACATGTCGTATACTGGAATATATGATTCCAATAGTTTCTCAATGAACCATCAGTCTTGGAGACTGGTATAGACGTGTGGGTGTTTATAACGGATAAACACTGAAACTCACACCGAAGATTCTTAATGGATGGTACACCAACGTCAATAAGAATCTTCTCGGGTTGAGTAGCACTTGTGATTCTTAGACTTGAGATGCCATTGTGGGCACATGAGACATCTTCTACACTTAGATGGCAGTCACGTCACCGATCTATTTAGATCAGACATCTGTCTGTTCGTTGGGTGTAGATAGATCTTCAGGGTGTCCTATGTGTATCAAGATAGGATCCGTCAGTTCTGTGTACCAGAGAATAGGTAGTCCATATGATTAGCAATCAAATAAAACCATGTGCCCGTGGTAAAGTTTAAAAGCTAGTTCTAAACATTCTTATAGAGATTGCTAATAGAATAGTCGACTGGATAATCCCCATAGAGATTTGACGTTTACATCTATATCTCTGGGATATATCCGGATACCTGTGACAGAGGAATTATACATTTTCCATGACCTCGACCTTTATGATTCAGTGAGTTTATCCGTGATCGTCATAATTTACGGGTGGATAAATTATGGACACGAAATTGGATTTCGTGACGGATATACCTGAATTTAGAGAGTCTCAATAATGAAACATACTCGTAGAGCACTAGAACAACATTTATAAATAATATTGATTATGTATAAATTCGTTTAAAGGTTAAACGCAAGATACATGCTAAAGGGACTCGATAGTCATTTGCTTAATTATTGTGTATTTACATTTAATACTTGATTAATTGAAATACACATTAATTAATAGTCAAATTAAGATATTTGACTAATATCCTAAATGAATATATGTATTTGATATTTAATGTAAATATTATACATATATTTAATATATTTGTATTTAATTAATTATTTATTTATTTAATTGTTAAATGATTAAATTAATTAAAATATAAATATCTTGACATTTGGATATTTGATTAAAATGACTTAGTTGCCTTTGTTGACTTAATTAAAATATCTATAAAGTGTTTATTAGATATTTATATCAAGTTGATCAAATTTATATCAAATGAAATTGAAATTAAAATTGTTGTATATGTTTGTTGATTTTCGGCCAAGGGTTTTTTCTCAACAAGTATATATTGTTTTCTTTTTCATTTGGTAAATAACCTAATACACTTTCTAACCTAAACTCCATTAAAAGAAAACAAAAGAAGCTAGAGAGGAAGAAAAGAAAAACAAAGGAAAAAGCTTGGATTTAGTAAGTTTTCTTAACTTGCTATTAGAGAGGAAATTGTTCCTTATGTTATAGGCTACTTCTTGTGATGTTATCATGTTATTCTTTTATTTATTCTTGGTGTTTTTGATGAATGGAAGTTTGGTGAAAGTGTTGAACATGTATAATGGTGGAAGCTTGTGACTAGTGTAGTTATAAGTATTCTTTTAAGGTTTTGGAAACTTTGTTGCTAATCTAGAGTTTTTGACCCACTCTTAGATGATCTAGATTTGATCTAGAGTTGTTTCATTGTGTTGAGACTTTGGTTGGATGGAAGAATGATGATTGAAGTAATTGATTTAACCAATTTGGTCTAATTTGTCCAATTTGAAGAAATTGAAAAATTAGGGTTTAAGACCTTGTCCAAATTTGGGGCTTTTCATTTATGTTGTGTATAAGGATGTGTATATGATGCATATAAAGTTTCATGTTGATTGGATTACATCTTGATGTGTTTTGAAGCATGAAATCACAAAATGCACAAACCCCCCCTAATGGAGGCTCTCGGCCAAAATGAGAAAAATTGGGATTTTTGTTGTTCTTGGTGTTTTGATGTTTTGAACATGCTAATTTCATCTTAGAAATGATTTAGAATCATCCAAAATTGATTTTAACAATTTCGGACTAAAATGAATAAAATACCAAGTGTAAGGGAAATTCGGTAAATTCACTTAAATTTGATTTATTGAATTTTATTTCATAATTTGATTATTGGGTAATTAAATAAATATTTTTAGTTAATTAATCTGAGAAAAAGTTTTGAAGTCTCTCCCTCGGGGGTCACTATCACGATCCCAATTCCGGCTCCCTTGTAATTCACTGCCCCGTCGAAATACATCTTCCATCTCTGAACTGTTATTGCTTGGATCTCTTCATCTGGAAACTCAAACTTATACTGATCCCCCTCAACAGGTTGCATTGCCAGAAACTCCGCTACTGCTCGTCCCTTGATCACTTTGGAGGTAAGATACTCAATGTCAAACTCTGTCAACAATACCAACCATCGGCCCAGTTTTCCCCCTAGTGAAGGCACTGAATGAAGATATTTCAGAGGATTCTCCTTTGCCACCACCTGGATCTTGTAAGACTAGAAGTAATGTCGCAACTTTCTGGAAGCCCATACCACTGCAAGACAGATCTTCTCAACCTCCTGATATCGAGCCTCATACGGGAGCATCTTCTTACTCAGATAATAGACTGCATGTTCTACCCCTGTCTCATCTGCCTGTACCATCATACCCCCAATGCTTCTGATTCTATAGCCAAATACAATATCAAAGGTCTACCCGGCCTCGGAGGTTTCAATACGGGTGGCTTCACCAAGTACTCTTTGATTCTGTCGAAGGCGGTCTGACACTGTACATTTCATCTCACTGGCTGATCTTTTCTCAACAGTTTGAAGATAGGCTCACATACCGATGTCAACTTGGCAATAAACCGACTGATGTACTGAATCTTTCCCAAGAATGCCCTGACTTCCTCCTCATCACTGCTAGAGAAATCAAGCCAAAAGTTTTTCTTCTGCTCAAACTCATCCTCACTAGTACTATCCCAGATTCCCAGGCAAAAGGCTTGAGGGTGAAAGGATTTTAGGACAAAGTCTTCTGGGAGGCCAGAATTGATCATGTAGGCTGGTGGTGGTACGGCACGGTAGTTGGGTAAGGGGTTTCTGTGTGTATCGGGCTGTTATGTTTCTGGGTTGGGTATTTTCTTGGAGTCTATTAGGTCTTGGACTTCATGGCGGAGTCGGGCGCAGTTGTCGGTGTCATGGCCTTTTTGTTGGTGGAAATGGCAGTAAAGGCTTAGGTTATAATGTGATGGTAGGGGATTGGGTAATGGTTTGGTATCCAAGGGTTTTAAAAGTCCTTGCCTCTTCAATTTCTCTAGCACCTTACACAGGGGCCTTCCCAAGTTGGAAAACTGCTTGTTCCGGATAGCAGCAATTTCAGCAGAAACGGGCTTTGTTCCCGATGTTCCCCCAATGGGCCTCCTGTTTAGACCATAGAATTTTCTATTCTCGGCCTCTTCTTCCTCAATATCCATGACAGTTTCCCTCAACTGCCGAAAGTCTGCAATCATGGAGGTCATCCTCCTCAACTTGCCGTAAATGGAGGGCTTGGTGCCCTTGATAATCATCTTGATCTGATCCTTCTCCGAAGGCCTGGTCTGCATTTTCAATAACTGACCCCTCCACCGGTCCACATACTCCTTAAAACTCTCCTCCGCTTTCTGCTTAACATTCTCCAGATCACGGAGTGACAGATCGATCTCCAAGTCAGTGACATATTGCTTTAGGAAAGCATCGGCCAACTCCCTCCAATCTTCCTTTACTTTCTTCTCCAAACTGTGGTACCATACCACGGGAGCTCCTTCAAGCGACATTCCAAACATTTTCTGTACCTGGCGCTGAGATAAGCCAACTGAACTCATGACTGATACAAACTGTCGGAGATGCACCCTCGGATCCTCATTCCCGTTGAACTTAGCCATATCTGGCATCTTGAACTGTGCAGGCAACTGTTCCTCAAAGGTCAATGTGTCATAATCCAGCAAATCCTCATTCTTACCCCTCATCTTGCGGGTAACCGACTCAACCTGATCCCGAAGTTTCTGTAACTCTGCCTGAGACCCAGATACTCTGCCAGCTGCATACTCTGCCATATCATCATCAAAAGCGGGGATATCATCCCCCAATCTGTTCGGAGATTCCTCTTGCCTCACATCCCCAGAATGAACCCCAGCACGAGACCCAGCTATACCAGCCATAGCAGTAGTCAAAGCCTGCAATTGTTCAGTGATCTTGGCGAGACCATTCTCTAACTGATCCATACGGGACACCTCATTATCGGATTCACTCATACTTGTTCTTTTAGTGAGCCTTGTCCCTTCTCTAACCCAAACGGTATCTATGTTGTCTTTTAAGACACAGACGGTGTTAACACGATATATGTATGCATGAGGTGCATGAGATGCATGTAACATATAACATACTAAATAAAATTCTCAAACAAATCGGCCTATTATCATTTTAGAAGCTTTTGGGACAACTGTCATAAAGGTGAACCCGTCCCAGTTTAAATGGCCCAACGAGTTCATGTCTTATGGCAAATAGCCCAACTAAATCCAAATGATAATATTCCGAAAACAAGCACAAGGTGGCCCATCAATCACTTAGAAGCCTTTGGCCCAATAGTCATGAAATACGTTCTTGTCTCAGTTTAAATGGCCCAACAAGCCCATATCCCATGACAAATGGTCCAAATGGATCCAAACGATGATGTTCCCAAACATAAGCATAGAAGGGAGATAATGCAAACATAACATAATAAAAAAATTTTACATAATGGCCCATCAACATTTCAGAAGCCTTGGGCCTAATAGTCATACAGTACGAACTTGCCCCAGTTTAAATGGCCCAGCAAGCCCGTATTTCTGACAATAGTCCAACTGCATCCAAATGAGGATGGTCCATAAGCACATTCTCAAGGAAATAATTGTTACTTTAACCATACAAACCAGTCTATGGGTAGATTTGCAAGAGTATGGACAAAGGCTCTCACTGGCGAAGGATAGCCCACAACTAGGTCTCCCCACTCAAGGGTTCAAGCGACCAAGTGAGCGTATCCCTTTTTATACACTAAGGTACGTGCCAATGAGCTATGGTGTGTGACGGACTGTCAAATGGATTTCCCGTTGTAGATTCCTGTAGACAACAGGAAATCGGCGACGCTGTTCTAGGCTCGCGGCCTAGTTGAGAAGTACGAAATAACATGGAGTCGCCACCCGGTGTGAGCCGGGAAAATGAGATTTAAGGCCGCACTCACCCCTCGCAAGAGAAGACCTCAAACCTTTGGGTTCGGAATGGTCTCTTACTTTATGTCATCTTGTAATGTTTGTGATTTGTGCAATATTAATCAAAACTACTTAACATACATGTACAATGATAATTCAACCTAATTCACATTCATAAAAATAAATCTTACATTTAAATTTACATGCTTCGAAAATGAGTTTTCATAACATAACAAACACAAAAATAAACATGTGGGCCAGTAACTTGGCCACTATTAATGTAGGACCTCGCATACCCGATTAGACGTATCTGACGTCAACCGAATACGCCGCGTCCGTAACAGTAAAGTTACAAAGGGTGCCCTCAGGTCTTACCTTTTAGTCGCTGTCTGGGAGTGCGTTCTGCGGTGCCGGAAGGGGTTATCATTCCACTGTTCTCACTGATGCGCTTTTTCCACTATTTTGTCCGGGTTCGCCGTTTCCGTTGTTTCTGCAGTTTTCACTGTTTTCAATGTTCTTTCCGTTTTCAACGGGTCCGCTGTTTTCACTGCGGTTACAGTTTACAGTTTTCTCTATTTTTAACTCGACTTCTTATTCTCTCTCTTTGGGTTATTTTGGAGTTATTTCTGTCACGGGTTTTGGGTTGTATTTATAAGTAGTGTGCTTATGTTAGGTCAGTGAGTGTGTGCGTGGATGATGGCTTGGTGAAGGTCAGTGGGCTAGGGACATGGGTTCCCTCGGTAGTGAAGTGCTCGTGAAGCTGTGGATAATGGTTCTGTGTGGAAGATAATCAACAGTGACCATGAAGGTTCTAGGGTGGTGAGGCCGAGAGGGAGATAATGCAGTCCAGCCGAAGTTGTAGTGAGCAGGGGGTGATTGATCAAAAATGGGGCTATGAGATGTTTATCCAATGGAGGTGATGCGTGATGAAGAAGATCGATGTAGTTTGATGAAGATGCCGAGAGGTTGAGGCTCAATGCCGTGAGAGGTGTCTCTTGTGCGTGAAGAGTTGATGATGATGCCGTGTTTGATCAAGATGGTTGATTGTGGTGAAGGTGAATCAGGTCAGTGATGATGGTGCCGAGAGGTTCCAGGGCGAGAGGTTGGAGATGATGTGCAATGGCCAGGCCGAAAGATGAAGACGTGGTGATTCTTGAAGGTTGGAGATGAGAGTTGATGAGGATGTCGAATGGTGAATGATTGAAGGAGATGCCGAGAGGTTCCAGGGTGCGTGGGCTGTGAAGGTTAAGTGATAAAGATGAATTGTTGATGATCAATGGTGATGCCGTGGCTGAGAAGTGATGACCTCGTATGTCTCGGCTGTGTGGAGAGGGTTGAAGGTCGAGGATGATGATGTGCAGTGAAGGTAGTCCATTGATGATGATTGACGATGGAGATTAATGGAGATCAAAGGTTCCAGAATTGATGGTGCTAGGTGGTGGTGTCGTGGCTAGGGCTGATCAGTGCCGAGAAGAAGAGATGAAGGGTGGTCTGCCGTGATCAAGATCTTCAGGTTCTCGGCCGAGAGATGGTGAGCTGGGTGATGCGTTGATGGTGAGTCAAGATCAAGTGGTGATGATGAAGAAGCCGCGTGATCTGGTCAGGGCAAACATTATAAGATGACATAAAGTAAGAGACCATTCCGAACCCAAAGGTTTGAGGTCTTCTCTTGCGAGGGGTGAGTGCGGCCTTAAATCTCATTTTACCGGCTCACACCGGGTGGCGACTCCATGTTATTTCGTACTTCTCAACTAGGCCGCGAGCCTAGAACAGCGTCGCCGATTTCCTGTTGTCTACAGTCTGGCGACTCCACTGGGGATATATAGAATCAGCTCCGAAATGATATCTTGTAATGTTTGTGATTTATGTTTTAATTAATCATGACTATTGTGTTTGTGCTCGTGTTTTAGACTGTTGTCATCTGGGTTTATGCTTGTGTTTTGGACTGTTATCATTTGGATTTATTTGGACTCTTTGTTAAAAGATATGAACTCGTTGTCGTTTAAACCGGGACTAGTTCATGTCCTTTTTGACAATTAGGCTAAAATTTCTGAAATGACGGTGGGCCAGTTTGTGTTTGGGCCGTTTATCATTTGAAGTTATTTAGACATGTTATCGCAAAAATGCAAACCTGTTAGGTCTTTTCAACTGGAACAAGTTTGCACCGCGCAATAATGTGATTAAATACTTTAAAATGATAACGTGCCAATTAGTGCGAATTCTTTTATGAGCTTATTATTTCTATACATCATATGTCATGCATACATGCATCATGTTAACCCTTTTTGTCTTAGAAGCCATAATAGACTCTCGTAGGGTTGGGAAAGAAGGAAAATTTGTCAAGGGATCATCAACCAACATGAGAAAGTCAGTCAACGAGGGATCCCGCCTAGATCGATTGGAAGCCAAGCCAGGACGAAAGGATCATTGGAGAACCCTCAAAGATCAATACTATCCCCTCAGAGATTGCCCCTATCAGAAACAGACAATTCTCCAACTTGGGTAAACCTTTGTCAAAGATGTTTGAAAAGTTGAAGATGCAAGAAAAATGAGAGTTAAAGGAAAAATGGTTGAAGCCATACTTGTTCTACCTCAGAAGTCTGGCACAGACTATCCCTGATTACAAATTTCAGCACATGCCGAAGAAAATCATATGACTGATGCATTGGCGACACTAGCCGCGACTTGGGAAAATCCAAAGAAATTGGTGATGAGACCACTTATGCTGACAACTGCAAGCAAACCAGTGTATGAGACAGAAAGGATATTGGATATGGAAGTCAATGACGGGAAGCCTTGGTATCATGATATTCAGAGGTATCTGGAACACAGAGAATTCTCAGAAGAAACAAGCAGAAAAGACAGAATGGCCATTCAGAAATTGGAAAACGGAGCAGCGAAGCTTCCAGGCTTAGAAAGGAATGAGTTCACCGAGCTGATCAATGTTGACAGATTGAAGCTGTATTTAGCCTGAGAAAGAGAAGACTGAGCAGTCACTAAGGAAATTGGCGGAAGGCCTAACCCAACGGGATAGGGAATTCATCCATGCATACACGTAACTAGCATTCTTGTTTTGTGTGTTGTTTTTACATATTTCAAAAAGAGAACCCGCAGGAGGCGGCCAAAGACGCATGGCGCCGAGGAGCACAATGAGGAGCCAAGCTATCACGAAAAGGGAGTATCTCTACTCTTGCATACGTACATGCATATGCCTTTATTTTTTTTTGTTTTGTATTTGCAGGTTTAAAGAAGAAAAAAGAAAGAATAGAAAACAGCAAAAATTAAAAAGCGGCAAAAGCACTAAAGACGGCGATGAAGCCACCTTGACGGAAGGATTTCGGTCATGTCTGGCTGAAGACGAGGAATTTAGCGCTAACAGGGAGGCAACCGGTGCACTTTGTTGCGATTTCTGTTTTCATGTTTTGTGTATACATGTTGTTGAGTTTTTAATTTTGTGTGTTATTCTTGTAGACAAAAGCAAAGGCGGAGCATGTTAAGACAGAGGGAATGGTGTTTGGGCAATCACAAGAATGGGAGCTAATTTATTAGTGGTGGCAGAGTAAGGAAAGAATTCATGAGACGCACCTTAATGAATTTATACCAAGCGAACAACACAGAACTATAACTTTTGGGACCTTTCATGACACGTTGAGGTGGAAGGGATCCACAACTTTTTGACATTTTAGGACTTCTTTGGTATTTTCTGTTATTTTCGTGGAAAGAATCCACGGCTTTTTGACATATCACGATCTCCTTTGTTATTTTATGTTATTTTCGTGGAACGAATCCACAACTTTTGACATCTCACGATTTCTCTCGTTGTTTTCGCAGACATGATCCAGTAACCTTTTTGACTTATGACGACCTCTTGTGTGGTTTAGCTAACCATCGTTATTGCAATTATTGTTCACCTCTTTTGCAGGTCCTATAAATTCAGCTCGGCATTGCTCTCCTCAACACGATCAGACATATATCCAAAGTAAGAGAAAAAAAATGGAAGCAACCTCACAGCAACGATTCAAGAAAATTTGTGTCTTCTGTGGATCTAACCCTGGTAACATACCTAAATTCTTGGAAGCTGCTCCTCGTTCTTTCTCGCACATTTTCTCTCTCTCTAATTTCCCTCGCTTGTGACCCTTTAACTTCCATGCAAATTAAAATTCAAATAATTTCCCCACCAATTCACACATATTCGGCCATATGTCCACCTTCCACTTATTTTCCATTTTCTTTTTAAATCATCATCCATGCTTCCACGTGATTGCCCCACCACCATTTCTTTCACAATTGTTTATTTTATTCAATAAAGCTTATATCCTCCACCTTTCTTCTTTGTTTATTGATTTCCAACAACAACAAAAACAAACAAATCATGTGCCCCACGCCATGTGCCCCTCTTAGCCAGCAAACAAATCCATTATATACCATTGTCTTCATGCCCATGTGATCATCACCATTTTGTCAAAGGAACCCATCAATCCACCGAATTATTTCTTGTTTCTTTCCCCAATTGTCTCCATCAAGCACCTTGATTCACGGTCATTTTCCCTCCACAAATCCCTTCAATCATCGATCATCATCAGGATGAACTTCTCATACCCCACACGTTTCAGCCCTTCAATCACGGAATTAACTCCATTATTTGCCTCGATCTCCTCAATCTTCTCCCTGGGATCACGCCATAATCACACAGCAAAGACACGCGCATGGGCCACTTCATCATCACCTTGATCATTCATGAAAACCTAAAAACTCTCAGGATCCTTCACTGGTTTTTTGGGGGATTTTCATGATCTTCACCCTTCATCAACAATTCCCCAGAGGGAAGGTGGAGCGAGGCTCACTTAAATACCCAAAGCCTCTTAGGCTCTTATCGCTTGGTGTCAGGAATAAACAACGAGTCCTCCAAATTAGTCCATCACAAAGGCTACGAGTAGATGGCCATATAGGTGCCCTCACAGCTTTTCCTTCTAGAAATGTAGTGAGTGAAGGAAGACATCAAACCATTACCTAGCCTCAAAGTGCCCTTGATTAAACCCCCACTTTATCCACTATAGACATGGTCAATTAAAACATA
The DNA here is from genome assembly GCA_019454045.1 of Zanthoxylum bungeanum. Taxonomy (NCBI): domain Eukaryota; kingdom Viridiplantae; phylum Streptophyta; class Magnoliopsida; order Sapindales; family Rutaceae; genus Zanthoxylum; species Zanthoxylum bungeanum. The sequence continues at coordinate 22,612 of SKCR01043771.1, forward strand.
AATCCAAACATTACAAGACAATATTTCGGGGCCAACTTTCTATCCCCAGTGGAGTCGCCAGACTGTGGGAACACAGGAAATCTGGGGCGACGCATGCTGTTCCTAGGCTCGCGGCCTAGTTGGGAGTACGGAGTAGCCACAGGGGACTAAACCGGAGAGTAATGGAGTCGCCACCCGGTGTGAACCGGGAAAATGAGATTTAAGGCCGCACTCACCCCTCGCAAGGGAAGACCTCAAACCGTTGGGTTCAGAATGGTCTCTTACTTATGTCACTTGTAATGAAAGGATTTATGTAATAATTTAATCAAGCTTAAGTAAAACTTATTTCCAAGAGTATCATGCTTCTAAATTCTCAAATGCAAAATAAAACTTATGTACGCATTTCACATATATCTCACATTTAAAATTGCATGCTTAACATATATCAAGATAGCAACGAACATACAACTTTATTTGCATATCACATTCAGGAAAACACAAACACACATATTAACCATACAAGCACACATATGGGCATTTTTCCAAACGGTACGTGGAATTGTAGCCCAAGTACAGACCGCACTACCGTCCATTCGGAATCGGCTACGGAATTTACGTCTGGGTTTCCATCCGATATACCGCAAGAAATAATACTCAAATGTTATCATGACATAAGCATATGAATTGTAATACATTAACATATTTGCATTTATACATGTGGAGATAGCTACTAGGAAAACTATGCATGAAATCTAATGAAGAGGACTCAGTTCAGTGGGTGCGCGTTCGTATAGCGTTCGTAAACGCGTTCGAACGGAAATGAAACAGAATGCTCACGTTCGTATGGCGTTTGTTAACGCGTTCGAACGGAAATGAAACAGAATGCTCACATTCGTATGGCGTTTGTTAACGCGTTCGAACGGAAATGAGACCTGATGCATGATAAGGCAAAATATATGCGCGTTCGAGTTGCGTTCGTAAACGCGTTCGAACGAGAACAGACCTGATGCATGAAATGGGAAGTACAACAGAAAAACAACGAAATGAAGGGGCGCGGCAAAGTACTGCCGTAAAGGTGGCCTTTTGGGGCTCTTGGTCTCTCAAAGAGGGGACCTTTAGACCAACATACTAAGCCCATGGCGTCACATCACACATACAAAAATAGAACCAATCATATCAACCAAGTATGCCCGATTGAACACATCTTACATCCAATCCGAACACACATCAACCGGCGCGGCAAAGCATCGTGGTAACGGGTTTTAACCCCTCCCCATAAGGGATCTTTCATTCCACTTACTAAGCCCATGCGCTTGATTGAACCATGCATAAAAGATAAACTCAATAATATCAAACTAAGTATGCCCGATTGAACGTATCTTGCATCTAACCGAACAAATATCAACCGGCGCGGCGAAGTAGTGTCACAAAGGTGGCCTTTTCGGCTCTTTGTCTAACAAATGGAGGACCTTTGGACTAACTCACTAAGCCCATGCGCTTGATTGAATCATGCATAAATAAACAACATACAGAATTTAAATGACGAAAATAAATAAATAAAAGCAACACAAAACAAGAGAATGTGCCGTTTACTCAAGTGGCACGTGGAGTTGTGTCCCAAGTACAGACCGCACTACCGTCCATTCGGATTCGGCTACGGAATTTACGTCTGGGTTTCCATCCTATATACCACAAGAGACGATACTCTTCCATTCATCCAATACCCACAACATACATCATACACACAACGAATGCCACAAATACAGAAAATATAATCAAAATAAATGACCAGAAAATAAAATGAGAATAAGTGTGAAAGATACCCTCAGGTCTAACCTTTTAAGTCGTCTCTCGGACTCGCGTTCCACGAAGATCGGAACGGGTAAAGCTCCGCAACTTTTCTGGTTCACTGGTTTAGCGTCCTAGCTCACTGCTTTGCTGTTTTGCTTGCGGTTCGAACTCCGTTCTGCTCCTATTCGGCCTCGGTCTTGCTGCTCACTGCACGGGCCACCTGTTTTAACGTTTTCAATGAACTATTCCAAGTTTGTGTGGGTTCTTAGTGTAATTACGTGATTATTTTTAAGATTATCTATGCAGTTTTTTATGTTACTGTTTTTAAGGATTTGGGCTGCTGTTTTAAGGTAATTTAGGAGGTTGTTTAGGCGTGTCTTAGGATTCGGCTAAGGGTGAGTTTGGTGTGTTCTGGATTCGGCTATGGTGGTTGTTGGTGCTTTGGATTCGACTATGGAGGGTGGTGACTTGTGGTGGGTTCTTTGTTCTATTTTGTGTATGTGTGAAGTGTTTTCTTTTTTTTTGTTTAGTCTTGGGTGTGTAGAGAGAGTCTAGAGAGATTTCGAGAGAGTTTATGTGTGAATTATATGTGTCAAGGAGACAATGGCTTTGGTTAGGGGTTGCTTATATAGAAGATGTCTAGGGTTTCACCTTGTCTCACAAGGAATAGATCTTGTTTCCAAATATGAGAGATGAGAAAGGTATACACAATATTGAGGGGGGACAAAATATTTTAAATTAGGAAGTTGTAATATTTAATTTTTGTTGGTTTAGGAATACAAATATTTTATATTGGTAATTATCTTATTAGATTAGGAAGTCAAATATATGATTGGCTTTAATTGGTTAGGATTGATTTTAATTAGGCATATCTTCTTTTTAGTTTTAGTATATAATATATTCAAATTATTTAAATTAGGCATGATTTTAGTTTAAGTTAGGTAAATATTTTATTTAATTGGTAAATGATTTAAATATTTTATTTTAATGTTTAATATTTAAATTAATATTTATTTATTTAATTTGGGATGTGTTTTATGGGGTTTGGGGAGCTAAATGGGCTGGGTGTGAGAGGCTAGCAGCAAAACCAGAATTACCGACACCATTCGAACGCGTCCTCGAACGCGACACGAACACCCACAATCTGTTTTCCGTTCGAACGAAGTAGCGAACGCAGCACTAACGAAGACAGTGAGCTTGTTTATTCTGAATTTCCCCTTCCGATATCCGTTTCCCGCGACTTTCGTGACTCAAAAGGTAGTGCCTCCAAATGAGGCTCGTCATCGGGTTTCACATGCGAAAATGCAATGCCTACAACTACATCCGAGACCGTGCCTCTGCTGTGAGGGTGTAGCCGATAGAGATTATTTATACCGGATGTATATTTGATACTAGATAAATTCAAGCGAAAGTGGAATTCTGAACGTGCCCTAGCTGTCAGGATTACGTAAGTAACTTGAGTTTATCATTGACGAGTTTAACCTTAGTACGTCTCCTTGTGGGCTTGCCTTAGCAGCGACAACGAGAAATGGTCATGACCGGAAACTTAGGAGTCACTATTGAGTGATTGACAAATGAGTTGTCTACCTGATGAATATACGTAGGCGAGACCGTGCCTCTGCTGTGAGCCGAAATATATTCACGATATCCACCTTTCACTATTTGTATTTAATTTAATTATTAAATCTTTGTATTCTTTTTGGGGATTACAGTATTGCATGATTTAGTGGGAGTGGCATTTTAGATTAAAAATCCATGATCTAGTTTATGCTTTTGATATTATATGAAACTGCATAATTTCTGCTAACCATTTTTCGTTATCTATATGATAGATTTACGATGGCGGCACAATCCACAAATCAGTTTGCGTGTATGCTTGATGCGAACAAACTTAAAGGCGTTGAGAACTTCGTTGACTGGGAATTGGATTTGAGGATTGTCCTCGATTCCGAAAAGCTGAGATATGTTCTTGAGGGTCTGTTGCCCCTTGCTGTGGGTGCGGACGCTACGGAGGAGGAACGCCAAGTTTTTGAAACTTGGAAGGATGATGATTTAAGGGTTAAATCGTACATCCTTAGTTCACTGTCTCCGAAACTTAAGAAACAATACTATGACATGTTAGATTCGTATAGTATGATGACGCGATTGAGACAATCGTTTGAGAACCAAGAACAAGTGATTGTTCATAAAGTTGCAATGGAACTGTTCCATGCGCGTCTGGATGAGGGGCAAGATGTCAGCCCACATGTTCTTCAGATGATCGATTTGATCGATCAATTGAGGCAACATAATCTCATCTTGAATGACATTCTCGGTAGGAGTGTCATTCTTGGTTCACTTCCAGCTTCATATCGCCAGTTCGTGATGTACTTCAACATGAATGGGACTGTCTGTACCTACCAAGAGCTACATAGGATGTTGCTCACGGCGGAAGAGGACCTCAAGAAGGGAGTTCAGACTCGCCCTCCGAGACCTACTTCTCTCTATGCTTCTTCCCATACATGGTTAAAGGGAAAGAAGAAGAAAGGGAAGAAGAAGAAGGGTTTCGTTCCTCAACAACAGGCAAAGATAGCTAAGCCCAATAGGGCTTCTGAAGACAAATGTCACCACTGCGGCAAAGTCGGGCATTGGAAAAGGAACTGTCCTGATTACATCGCCCAACTGAGGAGAGATAGAGCATCTACATCAGGTACATTTATTTTTCCAGTTATTGATTTATCTTTGGCTTGTGAAGCCGTTACATCCAGCTGGATTTTAGATTCTGCTTGTCTCATTCACATTTGCAATTCGTTGCAGGTGCTGAAGGAAAGCAGGAGGCTGAAGCCCTGAGAGATGCAGTTGCGATTCAGAAGTGGAGACTCTTTGGATGCAGTTGCAGTGGGAGTATGCGAGATCTCATTACCGAATGGGACACTTTTGTTAAATGAATGTCATTTTGTACCAGGATGTGTAGCTAATATTATATCACTTTTTGTATTGGATACAGAAGGCTTTTGTATTAATATTAAGAACAGTTCTTTATATTTATATGATAGAAATAATATTCAGATCCTTAGTTGTCCAAACCAGCATGGTCATTATACATTGCAAACTTCAAAAGATATTTTAAATACTGGAATTAATAAACGTAGTTTACCTGTAATTAATGATACTGAACTTTGGCATATGCGGCTTGGTCACATAGGCGTTAAACGCCTTACCCAATTGGTTATGAATGGTTTGATATCAGATCTTACCATTGAATCATATCCAACTTGTGAATCATGTATTCAAGGTAAGATGACCAAAGCCCCATTTTCTGGTGTTGGACATCGCGCCACTAACTTACTGGAACTCGTACATTCTGATGTATGTGGTCCACTAAGTCAGACTGCTCACAGTGGTTATTCGTACTTCGTTACCTTTACCGATAATCTGTCACGGTACGGTTATGTCTATTTGATGCGACATAAATCGGAAACCTTTGAAAAGTTCAAAGAGTTCTGAAATGAAGTAGAAAAACAAACTGATCAATATATTAAATGCCTTCGATCTGATCGAGGCGGCGAATATATGAGTGGTGAGTTCATGGATTATATGAAGGAGAATGAGATTCTCGCTCAATATACTCCTTCAGGTACTCCACGGCACAATGGAGTGTCTGAAAGGAGAAATCAGACTTTATTGGATATGGTCCGATCAATGTTGAGTTTCACAGATTTGCCCTATTATTAATGGGCTACTCTCTTTTAACAGCTGCACATCTTTTGAACAAGATTCCTTCAAAATCTGTTCCTACGACTCCGTATCAGATATGGTTCGGTAGGAGACCAAATCTTAATTATATTAAGGTTTGGGGTTGTCCTGTCTATGTCAGGGTAACTCAGCAAGATAAGCTTTCGCCTCGAGGGTAAAAGTTTAGGTTTGTCGGATATCCTTCGAATTGATGAGTGGTATTTATATCACTATTTCTCACTCATTTAATCTAATATTTTGTATAGTTTCTTGAGTTTTGTGAATGTTTTGATGTGTTTTGTTTTATTTTGTAGATAAATAAAGTTTGGAAAGCACTGGAGGCAATTTGAGGCAAAAACCGGACAAAAATGCGTCAACAGGGATATTTTCGTCTCTTGCGCGTCGCGACGCTGGAACACTGCGCGCCGCGACGCCCAGCGTGCGCCGAATCTGCTAACATGCGCCGGGTCCACAAAAATCAGAATCTGAGAAAAGTTGACTTTGCTAACGTGCGTCGTGACATGTGTCACCATCACAACAGAGATGCTAAAATGCGCCTTGCCACGTGTCGAAATCCTATTGCTTGGACGGCCACCGCCCCACGTGTCATCCTACGTGTCGCCACATCATCGTCCACATCAGCAGCCACATCAGCAAGTCAACCGAGTCAACATGCCATGTCATCATCAGCCAATCACAGCGCGACACGTGTCAACCTCTCATTCGTCTGACGGCCGCCGCCCCACGTGTCGCCACGTTGTCTTCCACATCATCAGAGTGACGTCACCAATGACGTCATGAACAGTGACACGTCACCAATGACGTCAGCATAATAATTGAGTCTTAGCCGCCTTGCCACGTGTCGCTTCAACAGTCAGCCGCCATGCCACGTGTCGCCTTCTCATCGTGCCACGTCAACCAAATAGTGAAAAATCCAGCGTCGCGACGCTGAGGCTTTGGCGTCGCGACGCGCGAACAGTGACCAAATAGTGAATTTTTTTTGCTATAAATAGGCCGCGAATTTTCAGTTTTCATTACACCTTTTCTCACTCCTTCTATGTAATTAGGGAGTTTCTCTCTCTAGAATTTTCATTTTTATTTTTTACTTTTGTAATAATTTTAATTACTGTTTGTAGTAATAATAATTTACTTTCTTTATTTTACAGTTTTTACTATTCACTATGCGGAGGTAACTTCCCTATGCTAAGGTGAAAGGTAATTATTTTATTATTGCTATTTAGATTAATCTCCCTTAAAAATAATATATTTACTATTTAAAATTCTGATTAATAAAGGAATACCGCTATATTGGTCGGTTGGTAAATTTATTTTCTGTTGGTTTGAAACTGATTAATCAAGGATGGCGGCTGACTGTTGAAGCGACACGTGGCAAGGCGGCTAAGACTCAATTATTATGCTGACGTCATTGGTGACGTGTCACTGTTCATGACGTCATTGGTGACGTCACTCTGATGATGTGGAAGACAACGTGGCGACACGTGGGGCGGCGGCCGTCAGACGAATGAGAGGTTGACACGTGTCGCGATGTGATTGGCTGATGATGACATGGCATGTTGACTCGGTTGACTTGCTGATGTGGCTGCTGATGTGGACGATGATGTGGCGACACGTAGGATGACACGTGGGTCGGTGGCCGTCCAAGCAATAGGATTTCGACACGTGGCACGGCGCATTTTAGCATCTCTGTTGTGATGGTGACACGTGTCACGGCGCACGTTAGCAAAGTCAACTTTTCTCAGATTCTGATTTTTGTGGACCCGGCGCATGTTAGCAGATTCGGCGCACGCTGGGCGTCGCGGCGCGCAGTGTTCCAGCGTCGCGACGCGCAAGAGACGAAAATATCCCTGTTGACGCATTTTTGTCCGGTTTTGCCTCAAATTGCCTCCAGTGCTTTCCAAACTTTATTTATCTACAAAATAACACAAAACACATCAAAACATTCACAAAACTCAAGAAACTATACAAAATATTAGATTAAATGAGTGGGAAATAGTGATATAAATACCACTCATCACACCCCCAAACCTAACATTTTGCTAGTCCTCGAGCAAAATACAAAATGGAATAATAAAATTTAACTAAACCATTTTCGTAGGGATCACGGTTGCATTTAGCATATGCAACAAGCCTTTAAACCCCTAGGTGTCCCTAGTGGACGAGTGTAGTCTCGTGAGGGTTTACAGCAATGATACCCACAAACATTTTACAAAAGTAAAAAGTTAGTTAAAACTAATGCACACAAAAGCAAAAAGACAAGAGAAAAGAGAATAAAGAAGTTAGTAACTAATCAGGTGAAACTTCTACTACAAGTTACTAGTTGTTTTGTTTCTTTCTAAATTACCGAATAAGTAAATTCTCCGATTATTTTTATCTTTCTTCATATACACAGTCAACATAATATTAAACAACTCATTTTTGCCCACAACAGTCATAAGTGTAGTTGATAAGAGAGTAATATTTTTGTCCTAAAGTTCTATCAGATTTCACACCTTTTTGTAGTAATGGAATAATTTTCTGATTTAATAAATTTTATTAAAAATAAAAAAAAGAAAAAAAAAAATAAAAAAAAAAAAAAAAAAAAAAAAAAAAAATTTGATGTACAAAAAAATAAAGTATCTAAGATCCGGGTTATTAAGTCTGTAAGAGTGTTTTAACACCTAGTGCCCTAAAACCAACTGGTTTGGGAGTCATTGGCCCAAAGCTCGCTACATGGATCGAAGATACTGCAAAAATATATTCATATCTGAAGTCTGAGTAATTAAGTTCGTAGGGGTGTCTTAACACCTGGTGCCCTAAAGCCAACTGGTTTGGGAGCCACCGACCCAAAGCTCGCTACATAGACGGAAGGTATTGTATATATATAAATAGTCAAAATTCAGAAAAAGCAAAGAAAAAATCAGAAAAATCAGAAAATTATTCCAGAACTGCTCCAGATTTAATTGATCAACTCATAGCCTATGAACCGAAAGTTGACCCTATCATTTCAAAGATAAATTGGTCCGAGGACGATCGTGGTAAGAGACGTCGAATTAATCTGGATCTTAACCTGTAATTTTTCCTGTAGAATTTCAACTAACCAGGTATTATTTTCTAAACTCTTCTTCTACTGTTTAAGACATTGAGGACAATGTCTCATTTAGGTTTGGGGGTGAGGTATAGTTAATAGTACTTGTTTGTATTGTTTTTTATTTTAGTCCAAAATTTTTCGAAAAATACAAAAAAAATTGAAAAATTTTCAAAAATTACAAAAATATTTTGCTTTTTGTGTTTTTATTTTAACTAAAAAGGTGAATTGGTAAGAAATAGCCGAGTAAGGAGTTTCCGCTCCTGAGACGTATTTCAAACCATTTATTTCGAAATAAGTTAATTTTTGTTTATTTCCTTTTGAATTATTTAATTTGTGAATTCTCCATAATACTGACTAAAATGAATCTTCATATGCTCATTTGACAGGTATTATCAACTTACATAGTAACATACAGACATGAGCTGTAATTGAAAAATTTGTAATATTCCGTGCTATAGTTTAATTGGAGGAAGCATCTATACATAGTTATGGAATAAAAAAAAAAAAAAAAAAAAAAAAAAATTTTGATGTACAAAAATAAAGTATCTAAGATCCGGGTTATTAAGTCTGTAAGGGGTGTTTAACACCTAGTGCCCTAAAACCAACTGGTTTGGGAGTCATTGGCCCAAAGCTCGCTACATGGATCGAAGATACTGCAAAAATATATTCATATCTGAAGTCTGAGTAATTAAGTTCGTAGGGGTGTCTTAACACCTGGTGCCCTAAAGCCAACTGGTTTGGGAGCCACCGACCCAAAGCTCGCTACATAGACGAAAGGTATTGTATATAAATAAAAAGTCAAAATTCAGAAAAAGCAAAGAAAAAATCAGAAAAATCAGAAAATTATTCCATTACTACAAAAAGGTGTGAAATCATCGTACCACGTCAACCAAATAGTGAAAAATCCAGCGTCGCGACGCTGAGGCTTTGGCGTCGCGACGCGCGAACAGTGACCAAATAGTGAATTTTTTTTGCTATAAATAGGGGCCGCGAATTTTCAGTTTTCATTACAACACTTTCTCAACTCCTTCTATGTAATTAGGGAGTTTTCTCTCTCTAGAATTTTCATTTTTATTTTTTTACTTTTTACTTTTGTAATAATTTTAATTACTGTTTGTAGTAATAATAATTTACTTTCTTTATTTTACAGTTTTTACTATTCACTATGCGGAGGTAACTTCCCTATGCTAAGGTGAAAGGTAATTATTTTACTATTGCTATTTAGATTAATCTCCCTTAAAAATAATATATTTACTATTTAAAATTCTGATTAATAAAGGAATACCGCTATATATTGGTCGGTTGGTAAATTTATTTTCTGTTGGTTTGAAACTGATTAATCAAGGATACCGCCAGACTGGTCGGTTGGTAATTTATTTTGGTACCGGTTGGTGACCGACTTGGGCCTTTTATGGCTGATTATGGACAAATATTACCGCCTATATGGCTGGTTGGACTTAATTGGACTTAATCAGGATACCGCCAGATTGGTCGGTTGATTAAATAATTTCATAAGTTTATATATTATTTTATTGGGAGATATCTAAATTAGTAATATTAAAAGTAATTCCTTTTTACCTTAGCATTTTATTTCATTTGTAATTTCTCTTCAGCATTTTCATTATCGCAATTACTTTTCAGCAGTTTATGTCTTTTATTTTCAAGTTTTTATCAGCCCTAGCTATGTGTCATAACTAAGTTAATATCTAGGGTTGTGATGAAATTCAATGTCACGGGTTTATAAGGGTTAGATTGTAATTTGGGTAATATAAAGATTTATTTATTGAGTCTTAATCTTAATGCTCTTTAATTAACTGGCCATTAATTAAATTGACTAGGTAAACTTAAAATGAACTAGACATAGGGATTTTAAGTTTAAGACCTTAGATTCAATAGCCCACGATCTTCCTTAAGGATAGATAACCCTTTCAATAGATTTCCTTACATGATAGGAATATACCTGTCGGCGGGGGTAGTCTTAATTGGAACTTAATCGTAATGAATCTAGGTAATTTGGTTGACATAGACAATGGTTCAATTGGATTATACTAGGTATTTGTAATTGACCATCGGAAGATGCTTTTACATAAATAGTGTTTCAGGTTAATAAATCAATATATTACCCAATTATAAAATAACCACTTTATCTTTATATAATATTGGAATAAATCACAACCCTGGATAGTTTTAATATTGAATTTTCTCAAAATATCTTTTCAATAAATTTTATTTTATTGTCTTTAAATTTAGAATCGTCGCTATTTCAAATTAGTTAAACAACCTGTTAGATACTAGTAATCATTTAACCTCATAAAATTAATAACTTAGGTATTAAGTCCTCGTGGGATCGATACTTTTATACTACTTGAACGATACGTACGCTTGCGTTATACGTGTGTGTTTACGCCGGTCAAGTTTTTTGGTTTCCAAATGATGGAACAAAGGGTCCCATGAAATCAATACCCCATACATCGAATATTTCCACTTCTAGAATGTTTTGCAACGGTCCTTCTTTCTCCTCGAAATATTTCCCGTTCTCTGGCACCTGTCACATTGAAAAGCAAAAAGATAAGCATCTTTAAAAAGAGTGGGCCAGAACAAACCTGATTAAAGGAGTTGCTCGCAGTTGTGTATGCTTTTGACAAATTCCGCTCTTATCTGTGGGGTCCGAAAGTGGTGGTCTACACAGATCATTCAGCAATCAAATATCTGATCAAAAAGAAGATGCCAAACCTAGATTGATCCGTTGGATACTTCTTCTGCAAGAATTCGATGTGGAGATTCGAGACAGGAAGGAACAGAGAATCAGGTGGCAGATCATCTATCGAGGCTCGAGAATGGAGAAACAGCTGACAAAGATCCTTCAATCAAAGAAACTTTTCCAGATGAACAATTGTTTTCCATAAATCAACAGGAAGTCCCTTGGTATGCTGACTATGTCAATTATATTGTGACAGGAAAATGGCCGTTGGAATGGACAACTCAGCAACGGAAGAAGTTCTTCAAAGAAGTCAAACACTATGTCTGGGATGAACCGTACCTGTTTAAACGCTGTGCTGATCAATTACTGAGACGGTGTGTCCCACAAGAGGAGGTTAACAGTGTTTTGCAACACTGTCATTCATCACCATACGGCGGACACTTCAGCGGAAACAAAACTGCAGCCAAAGTCCTTCAATCAGGTTTGTTCTGGCCCACTCTTTTTAAAGATGCTTATCTTTTTGCTTTTCAATGTGACAGGTGCCAGAGAACGGGAAATATTTCGAGGAGAAACGAAGGACCGTTGCAAAACATTCTAGAAGTGGAAATATTCGATGTATGGGGTATTGATTTCATGGGACCCTTTGTTCCATCATTTGGAAACCTGTACATCCTGGTTGCTGTAGATTATGTTTCCAAATGGGTTGAAGCAATTGCACTGCCATCCAATGACTCAAAAGTTGTGATCAAATTCATAAAGAAGAACATTTTCACTCGATTCGGAACACCGCGGGCAATTATCAGTGATGGTGGCTCTCATTTCTGCAACAAATACTTCTTGCACTCTTATCCAAATACGGAGTTACTCACAAAATTGCCACTGCTTACCATCCACAGTCAAATGGACAGGTTGAGGTTTCAAACAGGGAGATCAAAAGAATCCTAGAAAGAACCGTTGGATCAACAAGGAGGGACTGGTCAACAAAACTAGATGATGCATTATGGCCTACAGGACAGCTTACAAGACACCCATTGGTATGTCTCCATATCGATTAGTGTTTGGGAAAGCATGCCATCTGCCAGTTGAGCTTGAACACAAGGCGTACTGGGCACTGAAGAAGTTGAATTTGACTCACAAGCTGCAGGAGAGAAAAGACTTCACCAACTCAACGAATTGGAGGAATTTCGCCTACAGGCTTATGACAATGCCAAATTATACAAGGAAAGACAAAGAAAGAAATGGCATGACCGAAAAATAGTGCACAGACAGTTGGAACCAAGGCAGCAGGTGTTGTTATACAACTCAAGGCTGAAACTTTTTCCTGGAAAGTTGAAATCTAGGTGGTCTGGACCATTTGTAATCACTCAGGTTTTACCATATGGAGCTGTTGAGCTACTGGATCCCAATACCAACAACACATTCAAAGTTAACAGTCAGCGTGTCAAGCACTACTGGGGAGAATCATTTGGGCGACAAAAAGAAAGTGTTACACTTTCAGATCCAGCATAAACGTTCGAGAAGTAACGTCTAGCTGACGACTTAAAACTTAGCGCTCGCAGGGAGGCAACCCATGCAATTTTTGTATATATTGTGATTTGGTGTGATTTAATATTGTGTGTTTAGTTTTTGCAGATTAAGTCATTTCAAGATGGAAGAAGCTCTCGCAAGTCTTCACAAGCAATTTCCTTCTCTCCCACAAAAATCTCTATTGAAAGTTTACAAAGCTCGCTTGGAACGAATGAGACTACTGACGATCCATGGTGTGCCCAATGATATTCGTTGGGTAATTGAAGCAAGAGTTCGATTGGCAGGTGAGTCTTCTGAATCTTTTATTTCACATCTGCCTGGTTTTGGAAGAAGCACCTATGCAAAGAAACGTAGAGCTAAACAAATGGGTGTTTGTTACAAATGTGCACGATGGAATTGCAACACTCGTTGTCGTTCTTTAGGAATGGTGTCTATTAATCGCGAAGACAAAATTGAATTCATTAGGGATGGTTTGAGTAAGGAGTCTTTAGATGATATATCTTCGACTCTTGAGACGCATCCCAGTGGATATGTTCACATAGAATTTCGCAGATTACATACACAATTTCAAAACGAAAGACAACAGTTAAGTCTTGGGAATCTGACTAAAAAAGACCCTGTTTGCCAATTTATAAGAAAATTGGATGGGAAGCTTGTCCCTGACGCATAGACGTCAATCAAGCCGTTACTTTTCTTGTACATATTATATCTTTATGTTTTTGTGATTTGTTTTGTTGATTTCTTTTATTTTCTCCGACAGGATCCAGATCTTGTTGACTATCACAATCTATTTTACTATTTTGCTACTAATCGTCCTTTGGAAGATACTTGTGCTATTTTTACTCACCCTTTTTCAGGTATTATAAATTCAACTCATCATTGCACATTTGAAGATATCCAGAGTAAAACATGGAAGCCACTTCAAGAAGACGAGTTGAAAACATTTGTGTGTTTTGCGGAGTACGGTTGGTACTAAACCACAATACATAGAAGCAGCACAGGAATTGGGTCGAGTCTTAGCCGCAAGGAATATACACTTAATATATGGCGGAGGTAATCTTGGACTAATGGGGATTGTTTCAAAGGCTGTACAGAAGGAGGCAATCATGTTTTGGGAATCATCCCAAAACCCTTGGCAGAAGCAAATCTTATTGAACCAACAAACGGAGAGGAACTGATCGTACCAGGTATGTCTGAACGACTGGTAGAAATACCTGTCGGGCGGGGGTAGTCTTAATTGGAACTTAATCGTAATGAATCTAGGTAATTTGGTTGACATAGACATATGGTTCAATTGGATTATACTAGGTATTTGTAACTTGTAGTAGAAGTTTCACCTGATTAGTTACTAACTTCTTTATTCTCTTTTCTCTTGTCTTTTTGCTTTTGTGTGCATTAGTTTTAACTAACTTTTTACTTTTGTAAAATGTTTGTGGTATCATTGCTGTAAACCCTCACGAGACTACACTCGTCCACTAGGGACACCTAGGGGTTTAAAGGCTTGTTGCATATGCTAAATGCAACCGTGATCCCTACGAAAATGGTTTAGTTAAATTTTATTATCCATTTTGTATTTTGCTCGAGGACTAGCAAAATGTTAGGTTTGGGGGTGTGATGAGTGGTATTTATATCACTATTTCCCACTCATTTAATCTAATATTTTGTATAGTTTCTTGAGTTTTGTGAATGTTTTGATGTGTTTTTGTTATTTTTGAGAATAAATAAAGTTTGGAAGCACTGGAGGCATTTGAGGCAAAACCGGACAAAAATGCGTCAACAGGGATATTTTCGTCTCTTGCGCGTCGCGACGCTGGAACACTGCGCGCCGCGACGCCCAGCGTGCGCCGAATCTGCTAACATGCGCCGGGTCCACAAAAATCAGAATCTGAGAAAGTTGACTTTGCTAACGTGCGCCGTGACACGTGTCACCATCACAACAGAGATGCTAAAATGCGCCGTGCCACGTGTCGAAATCCTATTGCTTGGACGGCCACCGACCCACGTGTCATCCTACGTGTCGCCACATCATCGTCCACATCAGCAGCCACATCAGCAAGTCAACCGAGTCAACATGCCATGTCATCATCAGCCAATCACATCGCGACACGTGTCAACCTCTCATTCGTCTGACGGCCGCCG
>SKCR01043772.1:0-37025 GCA_019454045.1 Zanthoxylum bungeanum
GGTATTTACGAAGATATATAATATGCGAAAGATAAAAAAACAATTTGATAAATGAATAATGCATCATTTTATTTCAAAACGCATGAAACCGTTTACATCACATGTAGCTCTAGGGCATACATCCCAACAATCTCCCACTTGCACTAGAGCAAATGGGACATGTCACGTAATCCTAGACCATCTAGGTGACCTTCAAAAATTTTAGCCGGCAAGGTCTTTGTAAACGGATCAGTAAGGTTCTCTGCAGATGCAATCTTTGTGACGGTAACGTCTCCTCTCTGCACTATCTCCCTGATGAGATAGTATTTCCTCTCTATATGCTTTCCCCTCTTGTGGCTTCTTGGTTCTTTGGAGTTTGCCACCACTCCACTATTATCGCAATAGAGGGTGAGTGGTCTATCCATATCTGGAACAACTTCCAGATCTCCCAAGAATTTACGGAGCCAGACTACTTCCTTAGCTGCTTCACAAGCCGCTACATATTCAGCCTCCATGGTGGAGTCGGCAATGCAAGATTGCTTTATGCTCCGCCACACAATAGCCCCACCACCTAGGGTGAACACTGATCCAGATGTGGATTTCCTGGAATCAACATCCGTCTGAAAATCAGAGTCTGTGTATCCCCTTAGGATCATATCCTCACTGGAATATACTAGCATATAATCTCTCGTTCTCTTCAGATACTTGAGAATGTGTTTCACAGCCACCCAGTGATCCAATCCCGGGTTTGACTGAAACCTACTGACTACTCCCACTGCAAAACAGATGTCCGGTCTCGTGCATAACATGGCATACATGAGACTACCAACTGTTGAGGCGTATGGGATATGTCTTATTTCCTCAACACTTTGAGGTGTCTTAGGGGACTGTTCCTTTGAAAAATGAATTCCATGCCGATAAGGCAGATTGCCTTTCTTGGAATTCTGCATCCCAAATCGCACAAGGATCTTGTCGATGTAGGATGCCTGAGAAATAGCTAACAGTCATTTCTTGCGATCCCGAAGTATCTGGATCCCAAGAACATAACTGGCCTCTCCCAAATCTTTCATTTGGAATTGGTCAGCTAGCCAGGTTTTTACGTCTGATAATATCCTTACATCATTCCCAATGAGTAAAATATCATCAACGTATAAAACAAGAAAAATCACATTCCCGTCAATGACGCGCTTGTATACACAAGGCTCATCAACATTCTGCTCAAAATTATAAGACTTGATCGTTGTGTCAAATCTTATATTCCAAGATCGAGATGCACTTGAGTCCATAAATGGACCTTTGCAGTTTGCAAACTTTTTGCTCTTGACCTTGGGCGATGAACCCTTCTGGTTGTTTCATATAGATACTTTCATCAAGATTGCCATTCAAGAATGCAGTCTTGACATTCATTTGCCAAATTTCATAGTCATAATATGCGGCAATGGATAGAAGAGTGTGGATGGATTTAAGCATAGCTACAGGCGAGAAAGTTTCCTCATAGTCAACTCCCTCTTTCTGGGTATAATCCTTGGCCACTAGTCTAGCCTTGAAGGTCTGTACCTTCCCATCTGATCCCCTCTTCCTCTTGTAGATCCACTTGCAACCTATGGGTTTCACCCCATCAGGTTGGTCTACAAGTTCCCAGACCGAGTTGGAGTACATGGACTCCATCTCTAGGTTCATGGCTTTGAGCCATTCCTCTTTGTCATAATCATCCATTGCACTACTATAGGTCAATGGATCATCTATACCATCGCTGGAGGCGACAACTTGTGCCTCTCCAACCCTAGGTAGCGATCAGGTTGTCGCACAACCCTCCCACTGCGTCTAGGTGGTAGATCATTCTGACTGGGTAGCATCTGACTATCAGATGTCGAATGTGCTATGTATTTGTCAACTTTCGTTGACGATGGCGTGCTGGTCAAACCAGTAAGTAACTCATCGAGTAATATTTTACTACGAGGCTTGAACTCCCTCATGTAGTCCTCATCTAGAAACATAGTATTTTTCGATACAAATACTTTGTTATCATCAGGACTGTAGAAGAATCCACCCCTAGTCTCCTTCGGGTAGCCTACAAATAGGCACACATGAGAACGTGGTTCCAACTTTGTAGTTTTACGACCATTCCACAACTCTAAGAGAGTCTTAGGAACAGACTTAGATGGAACTACATTAAGGATATACATTGCAGTTTGCAGTGCATATCCCCAGAATGAACTAGGTAGTGAGCTATAACTAAACATAGATCTCATCATGTCTAGTAGGGTTCGATTTCTCCTTTCTGCAACACCATTTTGTTGTGGTGTTCCAGGTGCTGTGAGCTGGGATACTATCCCATGCTCAACTAAGAATTCCTCGAAATCTCTGTCAAGGTATTCCCCTCCACGATCTGATCGTAGAGTTTTGATTGTCTTACCTAATTGGTTCTCAACCTCAGCACGATACTCCTTGAACTTTTCAAAGGTATCTGATTTGTGATGCATTAGGTAGACATACCCATATCTTGAATAATCGTCAATGAATGTGACGAAGTATTCATAACCACCTCGGGCTTTTACATTCTCGGTCCGCAAACGTCCGAATGTATTAGTTTCTAGTGGTTGATTGGCTCTTATACCTTTTCCAAGTGAAAGGTCTCTTGGTCATTTTTCCTTCTAAACAGGATTCAAAAACTGGTAAAGTCCCGAGCTTTAACTGGTTTAAGGCTCCGTTCTTTATCAATCTATTTATCCGGTCAAGTTGATGTGACCAGTCTAAGATGCCATAGACATATGTCATCGTGAGAAATCTTTGGATGTTTTGTTTTAGGTTTTTCAACCTTAAAATATTCAGTGTTGAGCAGTGACCTATGTGTTAACGGTCTTAACACATACAAGTTATTTTCTGAGTTTCCTGTGCATATAGTTAATCCATTTCTACCAATAATAACCAAATTGCTATTAAAAGAAACTGAATAACCATCATCCAAAAGTCTAGAAACAGAAATCAGATTCCTGCGAAAACCAGGAATGAATAACACATTGTTCAAATTTAAATAACTATTATTAATAAAATTTAAACTGGAAACTTCCACTGCTCTTGCTGAAACGGCATCCCTGTCCCGACCCTCATGGTGTAATCACCTTCAGCAAGGTCCCTCCATGAATCAAGTAGCTGTAAAGAAGAACAAACATGGTTAGTGGCCCCAGAATCCATAATCCAAGTGGATTTATCATCCTCCACTAATAGAGATTCAATAACGAGTAAATCATATTTACCTGTGTCCTTTTTCTCCTTAAGCTCAGCAAAGTATTTAGGACAGTTCCTTTTCCAATGCCCATTCTTGTCGCAGTGGAAACATTTTCCTTTGGGCTTGGCATCCTTGGAGCCTTTCTTGTTCTTCTTTTTCATGGGCTTACCCTTAGCCTTTCCAGTGTTTTTTCTTCTTCTTCTTTGCAGATTTAGAAGATTCGGCAACATTTCCTCTGCATTGGACTTACGAGGATCCACAAGCATGGACTCGTAATGGGTGAGCTCATTAAGTAGTTTGGTCAAATAAAAGATAACTTGTTCATAACATAGTGCTTTTAAACTACAGATACTCTTCGGAAGAGTTTCCATAATCATGGTCACCTGGCTACGCTCGTCAATACGAGCTCTATGGGTTTCAGCAGTGTTGAGATAAGTCATCATCCTTAAGACGTGCTCTCGGACTGATGTCCCGTCCTTCATCCTAGCAGTCATCGCTGAGACCATGGCCTCATGGCGTTGACGCTTCGAAGGCTGCCCAAACATGCCCTGCAATGACTCCATCATCTGAGATGCTAGAGCCATAGGTTCATGCTTTACAGCAAGAACCTCAGACATCCCTACTAGCAAGTAGCAACGAGCTTTCTCATTTGCTACGACCCATTTTTGGTAGGTATCGCGCACAGCTTGGCCATCATTTCTGGCCTGCTCGGGAGGACGTTCCTCCGTCAGGACAAACTTCAGGTCTTCACAGACCAGGATAGCGTTCATGTTACTTTTCCACTTAACATAGTTTTCTCCGGTCAATTTATCGTTTGAGAGTATGTAAATAATTGGAGAAACCATGGCTGAAAATAAAATAAACATGCATTCAACATTCATTCATCGCATATTAAAATCATCAAGAATTTTGGCATAAAATTAAACATGATGCAAGAACCATGAATAATGAATTAGAAACCTAAGAGAATTGCTACGCCACAGAAACCTATCATCCCACAAGTAAGTGCCGCCGTAGGGTAGGTCAAGTACTCGCATGATAGATCGAGACAATCTCAGTCAATTTAATATATGCGGGAATAACTCTTATTCCTATATTAAACAACTACCGTTTTATTTGATCAAGGAATTTCATTAACAGTTAATTATTCCTTTGTGAGTGTAACCCGCCGTTTCGGGATTCTTTGACTTAACGAGTGAAGTGCCGCCGTAGGGTAGGTCAGTTCACAAGATACATCTAGAATCCCTATCCTCTCGAAACCCAAACTTGATATTGACCCAAAATGGACACCATCCGTAGGGGGATGAAAACAAAGCCGTCTCGAGGCGCCTTTTGAATCTCACATTTTTGGACTAACAACGGAGATCGTGGGATGTACTGTCGTATATCCCTCTCCCACTCACTATTTTAAATATTAAGGTTTCTATCTAAAAAAACTAATATTTTATTTTAACTAGTGTGGATAAACTTATGGCGGCTAAATCATAATTGTTATTTACACTAGTTTGTCATAAGTGAGCTAAATCAATTTTAACTATTAAAATTGTGTCACTAATATTATCTCTACTAATATGTTTACTCTATTTAAACTAATTTAATTAGAGTGGTATAAGTGAGTTACAATATTTTAACTCTTAAAATACTAGGCACTTAAGGGTCTAAAATCATGGAATTCTAAATGGTCAAAATTCAATTAAACATTTTAATAAATTTTTAGTGCGTTATAAAATCCAATAGTACGTGGAATTGTATCCCGAGTACAGATCATATTTCTGTCCATTCGGAATCGGCTATGGAATTTATATTCGGGTTTCCATCCTATATACCAATGGAATTTATTATGCACCAATTAAGCCCAATATATTAGAATTCAAGTTTTAGACTATAAATCCAATTAATCTAATTAATGATTTCAATGCATATCATTTTTTTAACTTAAACATTTTAAATTACATAAAATCATAATTTTATGTTTGTAATGATAATGCATCTATGACATGTTATGGCAAGTAAAATGCATGAGTGGGCACCCTAAGCTATATGACATGTTATTCAAACAATTCGAAATAAACATACATATAACATAAAAATTATTTTGCATTGACCGGGCTCTTTCTTTTTTTTCTATACTAATCTAATTAGTACAAAAGATTCACCAAGGCATTCCTTGGCCTTCAAATCCCGCTCCAAAGTGGTGTTGGCTCTCTTTGCGACTTCGGTGCTCCAAATTACAAAGAATTGAAACTTTACATTGAAAATTAAAATTACAACAAATATAAACAATGACCTTATGACCTTACATCCCAAAACCAAAACAAACTACAAAAATAAGAGCCAGAAAAATTTACGACCAATGCAAAATCCATTCATCACATGAAATAACAAAACCATTCATCACATGAATATCACAATGTGTCCACTCATCTAAACATGCATATCATATTTATAACTCATATAAATATATTAAAAATAGAAACTTTAAATGAAAAAGTGAAGGGTTAAGAGCACTTTTCAACCTCGCTCTTGATGCCAATTGTAGGAAATGTTTTCCCTCGCGCAGCGGAAGCGGTTAGGCCCACGGATCGAACTTGAAAAAATTTTCTACTTTGCCCTTCCTTTGGCCGAATGGTACCAGTGGGTATACTGAAATTTTGCTTCTGTTTAGAACAAGATTTCAGCCCCGGAATGCCACCGAAACAGTCCACGAACAATCCATTGAACTGCAGTGAAATAGCGGACTGTTTTGCACCCGTTACACGCGTGAACTGCACCCAAACCAGTCCACAATTTGCGTGATCTGCTGTAGGCTTTTAGGTCTGATTCTTCACTAAAAAACAATCCTAATTCAGCCCTAAAATTATCCCAAAGTGTTTCCCAAAAACTGAATTAAAACCAAACAAAAACCGAGCCCCAAAATTGGTGATGTGTGTGCGGTAGTGGGGAACTTACTGCCTCACTGCCGTGAGTTACTAGAGAGGGGAAGAAGAGATTTCCAACGCCACAAGATCTTCCGAGCTATGTCTCGTTACTTACGGAGGGTAGTGTGGGCTACACTCACAAATTAATCCCTAAACGTTTTAGAGATTAAATCACACACCGAAAAAATTTTCAGGTTCTTCAATTAACTTTCTCAACTCTTGAGAGCATGAAGAAGAGAAGAAGGCTAGGGTTTTCTAATGTCTTGTTCTTAAAAGAAAATATTATTTTTTTTTTTCTTATACTTAGGGTAATTTGTTTCATAAAACAAATCAACCATAAGTCTCCCAATCCTCTCATAATTTCGGCCAAGGCAAGGAATTTTTGTTTGATTTTGTTTCCAAAACAAACAAATCCTATTCCTTACTTAATGAGGAATTCGGCCAAGCTAAGCTATTTTGATTTGATTTTGTTTCCCAAACAAACAAATCCTATTCCTTATCCAATGAGGAATTCAGCCATGGTGATGTATTTTGATTTGATTTTGTTTCCCAAACAAACAAATCATATTCCTTATCTAATAAGGAATTCGACCATGGTGATGATTTTTGTTTCCAAAATAAATCTTAGCCTTATTAAATTATATCATATATAATTCAATGTTCTATTTTTAATAATTATCATATAATTATTAATACCTTACATTAAATTTTAATGCATAGTCTCAAGTGTGATGTAATTAATATTATTAATCATATTAATAATATTTATTCTTTGTGAGCATATAATTAGAATATCCAATTATATTAACTCCGCTAAAGTATATCGAGCTAGCACGGGGACCAAATGGACCTACGATTCTGAGCTCCAATAATCTCGAAATATTAATTAAGCTCTTAATTAAATATTCCGTATTATTAACTCAGGGTTATTCCACTAAAAATCCGAAGTTGCACTCGTTGCCGTAGATGAAATATTAAGCCGAACCAAGTCGGTGTCCACTGATATAGTCATTGCATACGAATTGATCCTTCACGAGTATCTCGTAATTAGAGCCGGGTCATAATGTCCTTTCCCCTCTAATTATTTTTACCTTAAGTACCATTGATTCTCTAATGAACGATTTATTCATAACTATTATGAATATTAATCTTTCTATTCGTAATAGAAAGACTTGAGCGCTCAATCGTTCAAGTACCAATCAACCCTTAAGAAAGATACTCATCTACTTCTCGCAAGAAGGAGTGAACTCCATGTCTATGTAAAACGTTCCCAGCTACAAAACAAACTGTGCGCCCAAAGTACGTAGCTATTGGTTGAGATTGCTACACCAACCTCACCTTTGAAAATCAAAGGACACATCCTGCCATGCAGGAGTTCGTAATACACTCAGGATTAAGATCAATCCATATATGACCATCAAGTAGATGGAAATGACTTTCTTTGCTTAACAGATATTATAAGAATGTCATTTCTATCTGGGTCCAGTCCTATATGATCGCATCATACAAGGTGCCTCCATTCTCTTGTCTCTACATGGACGATCCGGATTAAGATCGCCATACAAATATAAAATGGACCGCAGCTATAGATAAACCACAAACAAAGTACCCGGTTTGTTTGCTCTCTATGGACTATTTAAGATTACTAACTTCAGACTTAAATCCTCTGGTGTATGACACTCATACACTAAGTCTGAAGGTACATAAGTAATCTACGATATTTACGAAGATATATAATATGCGAAAGATAAACAAACAATTTGATAAATGAATAATGCATCATTTTATTTCAAAACGCATGAAACCGTTTACATCACATGTAGCTCTAGGGCATACAACCCAACATTCACAAGTGTTGTGAGAGTGTTTGAAATTCCAAAGAGCCAAACACCATTGTGACATCCTAAATCTCTAAATAGTTTAGAGGTTTAATCTTTGTGAGTGAAGGCCACACTTCGGTTTGTTGGTTTCGAGTCATAGTTCGGAAGATCGAGTGGTTGATCCAAGTGTTGGACACCAAAGGATTGATCTTGGCTACTACAATAAAGGGAGAAGGCAAAGAAAATTTTAAAGATCCATACCGGACCCGGTGTCACCACAAGCAACTTCTGCCGCACTAAGGAAAGTCGTTTCCTACAGGAGATTCTTGCCCGGGAGGTTTCTTGTGAGGAGATTAAGACTGTCTTGTTTTCTATGAAGGATAATAAGGCTCCTGGTCCAGACGGGTTTAATTCGGGTTTCTTTAAGAATGGAGTATTGTGGGTGATGATGTCCTTTGTGTTATTCATTCTTTCTTTTGTTCGGGCATACTCTTGAAGCAGGTTAATGCAACGTCTATTGCTCTGATCCCAAAGATCTCCAACCCCTCATAGGTTAAGGACTTTCGACCTATTTCTTACTGTAACACTATTTACAAGTGTATTGCCGAGCTTATTGCGAATCAGATTAAGACTGTTCTTCCTTCAGTGGTCAATACTAATCAATCTGCTTTTGCTGCGGGGCGGCATATTAGCGACAACATTTTATTGTGTCAGAAACTGGTGAGGAATTATCATCGGAGTGGCGGGATCCCGAGATGTGCTCTTAAGATTGATTTGATGAATGCTTATGATATTGTTCGTTAGGATTTTATGGTTGAGGTTTTGAGGACTATTGGGTTCCAAAAGGATGGTGGGTTGGATTAGGGAGTGTATGACTTCTACTATGTTCCTAGTGTTTATTAATGGAGAGCTGAATGGTTTTTTCTCTAGGGATCGTGGTTTGCGTCAGGGTGATCCTATGACTCCTTATCTTTTTATTTTGGCTATGGAAGTTCTCACGGGTTTACTTCGGAATATGGCTCATGATCAGGGTTTCAAGTTTAATTGGTGCTGTTCAAATGTCTGTCTCACACATCTTTGTTTTGCAGATGACCTGATGATTTTTTTGTAAGACAGATGCTTCATCGGTCTCTTTGATTAAGGATTGTCTTCGGCAGTTTATGGGTTTATCGGGTTTGGTCCCGAATCCAACAAAGAGTCATATTTTCTCCTCCGGTATTTCCCCTACTCTTAAGGATCGATTGCTTCATGTTTTGGGTTTCCAAGATGGTGTGCTTCCAGTGCGGTATTTGGGAGTTCCCTTGATTTCTACTAAGCTTCGGGCCTCAGACTGTGCTTCCCTTGTTGAGCGTTTATCGGGGAGTGCCAAGAGTTGGAGTAGTAGGTTTCTTTCGTATGCGGGGCGACTTCAGCTCATCAAGTCAGTTTTGTTCTCCATTCAAGTTTATTGGTCATCCTTGTTCATTCTTCCTAAGTCTGTTATTAGGAAGGTGGAGACGACTCTCAGATCTTTCCTTTGGAAGGGTAATGATCTTATTTCCTCAGGGGCGAAGGTGGCTTGGTGTAGAGTTTGTTTACCTTTGGAAGATGGAGGTTTGGGGATTAAGATTTTGGAAACTTGGAATAGAGTGGCCATTGTTAAGCATTTATGGTTTCTTTGCTCTGGTCAGGTCTCCTCTTGGTCGAATTGGGTTCAGTCTTACCGACTTCATTGGCATAGCTTTTGGGAGGTGTCGTGTCCTGGAGATTGTTCGTGGAGCTAGCAGAAGATTTAAGAGCTTAGATCATGGGCTCGTCGTAGGATGAGGTTTAGGATTGGGAATGGTGAGAAGGCTTTACTGTGGTTTGATAACTGGTATCCATTGGGTCCGATTGTGGATAATATGGGTGAGAGAGTCATTTATGACTCTGGCTTGGGTAGATGGCTACAATAGCTACTATTATCTCAGACTCTTCTTGGCGTTTGCCTCCGGCTAGGTCTGCTATCCTTGTTGAGTTGGCTCGGTCCCTTCCGTTGGATCCTTATGAGTTAGTTTGGAAGGATGAAGGTAGAAGGATGTTTTCAGTGAGCAGTGCTTGGAATGCTATGAAGACGAGGGGCACTTTGATGTAAGAAACGACTTTCCTTAGCGCGGCGGAAGTTGCTTGTGGTGGCACCGGGTCCGGTATGGATCTTCAAAATTTTCTTTGCCTTCTCCCTTTGTTGTAGTAGCCAAGATCAATCATTTGGTGTCGAACATTTAGATCAACCACTCGATCTTCCAAACTATGACTCGGAACCAACAAACCGAAGTGTGGGCTTCACTCACAAAGATTAAACCTCTAAACTATTTAGAGATTTAGGATGTCACAATGGTGTTTGGCTCTTTGGAATTTCAAATACTCTCACAACACTTGTGAATATTTGAAGTTCTTCTCTCCTTTCTCTCAAATTTTTTCTCACAACAATTGTGTGAATGTATGCAAAATGTTAAGCTTAGGAAGTGAGAGAAATGGTAGAGATTATATTCTCTTACACAAGCCAACTAACCTTGTCATTAAGCATCTAATGCTTTCTTGCAATGGCCAACACAAAAATGTGAATGCCATACCAAAGCATAAGAAATGTTAAGCTAAAGACAATGGCTTTGTCATTAAGCATTCAATGCTTTCTTTCAATGGAAAACACATGAATTTGGAGGCCATACCAAAGCATATAATGCATTAGCTAATGACAGATCTATTAGGTGTATCCAAGCCACCTAATAGACATAATTGCTTGGATGACATGGTAAGCCATATGGCTTTGTCTCCAATGGTAAATAAAAATCAATATATTAATAATGATTTATTTACCTTCAATTATGTTGTAGTAATTATCTCATAATTATTACTAACTTGATTATCTCATAATCAACTTTGATTATCTCATAATCAAAGAATTCTAGAAAACATTAAGTTAAACTAATTTAACATAGTTTTCATTTGTGACGATAAATATTATTAATCTTATTAATAATATATAAATAAATATAATGTGAGCATATAATTAGACAATCTAATTATATTAGGTTTGCTACAGTTAATCGAGCTAGCACGGGGACAAATGGACCTACGGTTCCAAGCTCCAATAATTCCGAAATATTAATTAAACTCTTTAATCAAATATTACGAATTATTAACTCCGCGTTATTCCACTAAAAACTCAAAGTTGAACTCTCGTTACCGTAGATGGATTAAATAAACCGAACATTTTCGGTGTCCATCGATATAGTCATTACATATGGATATAACCCTTCATGAATATCTCATAAATAGAGCCGGGTCATAAGTCCGTTAAACCCCTCTAAATATTTTGTCTCTTAAGCACCATTGATTCTATAATGAACAATTAATTCATAATAATTATGAATATAAAATACTTTCTATTCGTATAGAAAAGTTGAGCGCTCAAATTGTTCAAGTCTCGAATCAACTCTTAAAAGAGATATTAATCTGCTTCTCGTAAAAAGGAGTGAATTCCATATCTATGTAAAAAGTTCCCAGCTACATACCAAATCATATCCCTAAAATACGTAGTTATTGGCTGGGAATGCAACACCAACCTCACCATAGTAAATCAAAGGACATAACCTGTCATGCAGGAGTTCGTAGTACACTCAGGATTAAGATCGAATCCATATATGACCATCTATTAGATAAAATGAATTTCTTCGGTTAATGGATATTAAAAGAAATTCGTATTTATCTAAGTCCAGTCCTATATGATCTTATCATACAAGGTGCCTCCATTCCCATGTCACTACATGAACGATCCCGGATCAAGATCGTCATACAAGTATAGAATGGACCGCAGCTATAGATAAACCACAAACAAAGTACCCTCCTTGTTCGCTCTCTATGGACTATTTACATTACTAACTTTAGACTTAAATCCTCTTGTGCATCAAAAATACACTAAGTCTAAAGGTACAAGAGTAATCAAGGTAAACAAGACAATTGGACAATATGCGATATAAATCAAACAACTTTGATAAAATGAATAATGCATTTATTATTATTACAAAAATCAATTACGTTTACAATACATGAAGCTCTAGGATATAAATCCCAACAATCTCCCACTTGGACTAGAGCAAATGAGACATGTCATGTAATCCTAAACCATTTAGGGGACCTTCAAATACTTTAGCCGTTAAGGTCTTTGTAAACGGATCAGCCAGGTTGTCTGTGGATGGAATCTGCGTGACATCGATATCTCCTATCTGCACTATTCCCTGATGAGGTGATATTTCCTCTCAATAAGCTTACCCCTCTTGTGGCTTCTCGGTTCTTTGGAGTTCGCCACTGCACCACTATTATCGCAATAAAGTGTGAGTGGTTTATCCATATCTAGAACAACTTCCAGATCTGCCAAGAACTTACGGAGCCAGACTGCTTCCTTAGCTGCTTCACAAGCTGCTACATATTCAGCCTCCATGGTGGAGTCGGCAATACAAGATTGCTTAATGCTCCTCCATACTATAGCCCCACCACCTAGGGTGAACACTTATCCAGATGTTGATTTCCTAGAATCGACATCCGTCTGAAAATCAGAGTCAATATATCCTCTCAAAATCATATCCTGACATGTATATACAAGCATATAATTTCTCGTTCTCCGAAGATACTTGAGAGTATATTTCACCACTACCCAATGATCTAATCCTGGATAGGTCAATGGCTTTGAGCCATTCATCTTTATCAGTATCTTCCATTGCACTATGATAGGTCAATGGATCATCTATACCATCACAAGATGCAACAACTTGCACCTCACCATTTCCTAGATAGCTTTCAGGTTGTCTTACAACCCTCCCACTACGCCTAGGTGGTATGGTATCCTGATAAACTTGCATCTGACTTTCAGATGTAGAATGTGTTATGTCATTGTCAACATTTGACAATGATGTACTGGTCGTACCAGCAAGTAACTCCTCAAGTAACACTTTACTTCGAGGTTTGAACTCTCTCATATAGTCCTCTTCAAGAAATGTAGCATTTGTTGACACAAATACTTTATTATCTTCTGGACTATAAAAGAATCCACCCCTAGTTTCCTTAGGATAGCCTATAAATAGGCACACTTGTGAACGTGGTTCCAACTTAGTAGTCTTGTTCTTTAGCACATGTGCCGGACACCCCCATATGCGGAAATGTCACAAACTAGCTTTACGACCATTCCATAACTCTAAGGGAGTCTTAGAAACAGACTTAGAAGGAACTACATTCAGGATATACATTGCAGTTTGCAATGCATACCCCCAGAATGAACTAGGTAGAGTGCTATAACTAAACATTGATCTTATCATGTCTAGTAGGGTTCGATTTCTCATTTCTGCAACACCATTTTATTGTGGTGTTCCAGGTGCTGTGAACTGTGAAACAATTTCATGCTCAACTAAGAATTCCTCAAAATCTCTATCAATGTATTCTCCTCCACGATCTGATCGTAGAATTTTGATGCTTTTACCTAATTGGTTCTCAACCTCAGCACGATACTCTTTGAACTTTTCAAATGTATCTAACTTGTGTTGCATTAGGTAAACATACCCATATCTGGAATAATCGTCAATGAAAGTGACGAAGTATTCAAAACCACCTCGGGCTTTTACATTCATCGGTCTGCAAACATCCGAATGTATTAGCCCAGAGTTTCTTTGGCTCTTATCCCTTTTCCAGTGAAAGGTCTCTTGGTCATTTTGCCTTCTAGACAAGATTCGCAGACAGGTAAAGTACCAAGTTTTAACTGATTTAAAACTCCATTCTTAATTAGTCTATCTATCCGGTCAAGGTTAATGTGACCAAGTCTAAAGTGCCATAAATAGGTATCATCATGAGAAATCTTTTGCCGTTTAGCTTTAGATCATTCAATCTTAAACATTTCGGTATTAAGCAGTGATTCATGCACTAACGGCCTTAATACATATAGATTATTTTCGGAGTTTCTCGTGCATATATTTAATCCATTTCTACTAATAATAACTGACTTACTATTAAACGAAACAGAAAAATCACATTCCATAAGTTTTGTTACAGAAATCAAATTCCTGCGAAAACCAGGAATATATAGCACGCCATTCAAACATAAATAACTTTTATTAAAATTCAAATTTGAAACTCCCACTGCTCTTGCTGAAACATCATCCCCTGTCCCAACTCTCATGGTAAAGCTACCTTCAGTAAGGTCCCTCCATGAGTCAAGTAGCTGCAAAGAACAACAAACATGGTTAGTGGCACCAGAATCAACAATCCATATGGATTTATCATCCTCCACCAAAAGAGACTCAATGACAAGTAAATCATATCTACTTGTATTCTTCTTCTCTTTAAGCTCTGCAAGGTATTTAGGACAATTCCTTCCAATGCCCTTGTTGTTCACAATGGAAACATTTTCCTTGGCATTGGTTCTTTTGAAGCTTTTATTGTTCTTTTTTCATTATTTTTGCCTTTGCCTTCCAATTGCCTTTCTTCTTCTTCTTTGCAGATTTAGAAGATTCAGCAACATTTGCCTCGGCATTGGGCCTACAAGGACCGTTCATAACGGACTCATAATTGGTGAGCTCATTCAGCAGTTCAGTCAATGTGAAAGTCAATTGTTCATAGAACAATTGCTTTTAAACTGCAGGAAACTCTTCGGAAGGGTTCCATGATCATTGTCACCTGGCTTTGCACATTGATACGTGCACCATGGGTTTCAGCCATATTAAGATGAGCCATCATCCTTAACACATGATCTCGGACTGATGTGCCTTCCTTTATTATAGCGGTCAATACAGAGGCAATTACCTCATGTTGTTGCCGGTCTGAAGGTTGCCCAAACATGTTCTGTAATGACTGCATAATCATTGATGCTGTCGCCATAGGCTCATGCTGTGTAGCAAGAACCTCAGACATGGATGCTATCAAATAGCTAGGCTTTCTCATCAGCTTTAATCCAATTATTATAGGCATTACGTGCAGCTCTGCCAGCATTAGGTGCTGGCTCATGAGGACATTCCTCCATTAGGACGAATTTAAGGTCTTCACAGACCAAGATAGCATTCATGTTACTTTTCCATTTAACATAATTATCCCCGGTTAATTTTTCTTGTTGTTTGATAATGGAGATTATTGCAGATGCCATGGCTGAAAAATAATAAACGCTCATTCAATATTCATTCGTCGCATATTAAAATTATCAAACATTTAGGCATAAAATTAAACATGATGCATGATCAATGTATAATGAATTAGAAACCTAAAAGAATTACTATGCCACGTTATCTATCATCCCACAAATAAGTGCCGCTGTAGGGTAGGTCAAGTATTCGCATGATATATTGAGACATTCTCAATTGATTAATATATCTGAAATAACTCTTATTCCTATATTAATCAACTACCGTTATTTTGATCAAGGAAGCTTTGATTAACAACTTAACCATTCCTTTGTGAGTGTGACCCATTATTTCGGAACCCTTGGACTTAACTAGTGAAGTGCCGCCGTAGGGTAGGTCAAATCACCAGATACATCTAGAGTCCCTATCCTTTCGGAATCCAAACCTGATATTAACCCAAAAAGGACACCATCCGTAGGGGACGAAAGCAAAGCCGTCTCGAGGCGCCTATTGAATCTCACGTTTCTGGATAACAATGGAGATCGCGGGATATATTATGACATACCCCTCTCCCACTCACTATTAAAAAGTGTAAGGTTTCTATCTCACTAGTATTTTATGAATCTTAGATTATGCTCGGCTAAAACATATCTTTATTAATACTAGTGGATTATTAGTGATCTAACCAATTTTAACACTTAAAATTTTATTCACTAATACTTATTAGTCTCTACTAATCATTAACTTAATTAAACTAATTTAATCAAGTTTGCTTAAGTGATCTAATTAATTTTAACAATTAAAATATTAGTTCACTTATAGGTTTTAAAATTTTAGAATTCAACTAATGGACTATATGTCATTAAACCATTTAATAGATAAAAGCACGTTATTTACTCCAAAAGTACGTGGAATTGTATCCCGAGTGCAAACCAAATTACCGTCCATTCGGAAGCGGCTATGGAATTTATATTTGGGTTTCCATCCGATATACCAAGGAAAATAATGTACTCATAATGTCCATTTGTTCTTAAACTTGAATTCCTAATTGTTAAACCTTTAAACCAATTAATCTTATTAATTCGTTTACATGCATCTTATATTCTAATTTAACTTTTAAATTTACATAAAATCATATTTTATAACTTGAATATCATGCATGTCTACATGTTATGGCATGTGAAAATGCAAGAGTAGGCACCCTAGGCTATATGCATGTTAACAAATAATTTAAAACACATATATATGCCAGGTCTGGGCTGAAAACGTTCTTGTAGCGTTCTCTGGGCGTTCGAACGTTTTCCAGGCAGTAGTAAAACGTTTGAGTTGCGTTTGACTGGAGTTCGAACGCTATCGGTCTAGTGTCAAAACACTGGTACTTTATTTACTCAGTTCGGGAGCTTCCGGAGTCCGTTTTGGTCCCCGTTTTTTTCTACGGACTCGTAACGGAATGAAGTTTCACATACATACATAAATTGCGTTAACCAGGCTCTTATTTTTTTTTTAAAAAAATACTAATCTAATTAGTATAATAAATCTAAGGCATTCCTTGGTCTTCAAATCTTGCTCCATGGTATGTTGTCGAATAGGTTCGTAATGAGTCCTTTGTGGCATCGGCTCCTCCAAGTTACAAATTGAGTTCCAAAATGGACTTATTATAAAGGAAATGAACTTACAACACTTGAAAGAATATGACCTTATGGTCTTACATTTCCAATACTAAAAATAAGAGCCGGAAAAATTAACGATCAACGCAATACATTTATCACATGAATCAAAGTAAACATTTATCACAAGAACATTAAAAAACCATTCATCTCATGAATCTAATTGTGCCTACTCATCACAACATGCATATTAATAATTTATATCTAATATAAATTATTTAAACTTAAACTTAAAAGAGAAAGGGTTAAGAAAAATTTTCAACCTTAAGCTCTGATGCCAATTGTAGGAAACGACTTTCCTTAGCACGGCGGAAGTTGTTTGTGGTGGCACCGGGTCCGGTATGGATCTTCAAAATTTTATTTGCCTTCTCCCTTTGTTGTAGTAACCAAGATCAATCCTTTGGTGTCCAACACTTAGATCAACCACTCGATCTTCCAAACTATGACTCGAAACCAACAAACCGAAGTGTGGGCTTCACTCACAAATATTAAACCTATAAACTATTTAGAGATTTAGGATGTCACAATTGTGTTTGGCTCTTTGGAATTTCAAATACTCTCACAACACTTGTGAATATTTGAAGTTCTTCTCTCTTTTCTCTCAAATTTTTTCTCACAACAATTGTGTGAATGTTTGCAAAATGTTAACCTTAGGAAGTGAGAGAAATGGTAGAGATTATATTCTCTTACACAAGCCAACTAACCTTGTCATTAAGCATCTAATGCTTTCTTGCAATGGCCAACACAAAAATGTGAATGCCATACCAAAGCATAAGAAATGTTAAGCTAAAGACAATGGCTTTGTCATTAAGCATTCAATGCTTTATTTCAATGGCAAACACATGAATGTGGAGGCCATACCAAAGCATAAAATGCATTAGCTAATGACAGATCTATTAGGTGTATCCAAGCCACCTAATAGATATAATTGCTTGGATGACATGGTAAGCCATATGGCTTTGTCTCCAATGGTAAATAAAAATCAATATATTAATAATGATTTATTTACCTTCAATTATGTTGTAGTAATTATCTCATAATTATTACTAACTTGATTATCTCATAATCAAGATTTGATTATCTCATAATCAAAGAATTCTAGAAAACATTAAGTTAAACTAATTTAACATAGTTTTCATTTGTGACGATAAATATTATTAATATTATTAATAATATATAAATAAATATAATGTGAGCATATAATTAGACAATCTAATTATATTAGGTTTGCTACAGTTAATCGAGCTAGCACGGGGACCAAATGGACCTACGGTTCCAAGCTCCAATAATTCTGAAATATTAATTAAACTCTTTAATCAAATATTACGAATTATTAACTCCGCATTATTCCACTAAAAACTCAAAGTTGAACTCTCGTTACCGTAGATGGATTAAATAAACCGAACATTTTCGGTGTCCATCGATATAGTCATTACATATGGATATAACCCTTCACGAATATCTCATAAATAGAGCCGGGTCATAAGTCCGTTAAACCCCTCTAAATATTTTGTCTCTTAAGCACCATTGATTCTATAATGAACAATTAATTCATAATAATTATGAATATAAAATACTTTCTATTCGTAATAGAAAAGTTGAGCGCTCAAATTTTTCAAGTCTCGAATCAACTCTTAAAAGAGATATTAATCCGCTTCTCGTAAAAAGGAGTGAATTCCATATCTATGTAAGAAGTTCCCAGCTACATACCAAATCATATCCCCAAAATACGTAGTTATTGGCTGGGAATGCAACACCAACCTCACCATAGTAAATCAAAGGACATAACCTGTCATGCAGGAGTTCGTAATACACTCAGGATTAAGATCGAATCCATATATGACCATCTATTAGATAAAATGAATTTCTTCGGTTAACGGATATTAAAAGAAATTCGCATTTATCTGAGTCCAGTCCTATATGATCTTATCATACAAGGTGTCTCCATTCCCATGTCACTACATGAACGATCCCGGATCAAGATCGTCATACAAGTATAGAATGGACCGCAGCTATAGATAAACCACAAACAAAGTACCCTCCTTGTTCGCTCTCTATGGACTATTTACATTACTAACTTTAGACTTAAATCCTCTTGTGCATAAAAAATACACTAAGTCTAAAGGTACAAGAGTAATCAAGGTAAACAAGACAATTGGACAATATGCGATATAAATCAAACAACTTTGATAAAATGAATAATGCATTTATTATTATTATAAAAATCAATTACGTTTACAATACATGAAGCTCTAGGACATAAATCCTAACATTTGATGCATTGGTATCAGGTTGTATAGTTTTGTAAGGCTATTCCGCGCCATTTCTTTCTACTCTGGTTGACTATTCAAGGTGGCCTTTATACTCAGGATCGACTTATGAGGTTCGATATCTCTGCTTGCTCGAGATATGTACTCTATGGTTGTTCAGGGGAGGACGTTGATCACATTTTCTACCAATGCTCCTTCTCTGACCGGGTTTGGATGACTTGTTGGCCATGTGTGGGTTATGGAGTTCTCGAGTTTGGATACAGACTGTTGAGTGGATGTATCAGTACACCGACAGATCCTTATGTCATCTTCTTGTTCAGCTTTCGTTTGCAGTGTCAGTTTACTACATCTAGAGAGAGAGGAATGCCCGCACTCATGATGTGCCTCCTCGCCCTTTCAGTGTTCTACTCAGTGACATTGTATTTTCTGTTCGGACTCGTGCTAGTTTATTGCGGAGGGTGAGACCATCTTATGATAATAAATGGCTTCACCTCTCCTGGCACCTGCCCGATGACATCTTCGGATGGTCTTGTATTGTTTGTAACCTTTTGGCTCTTCTTGCAAGGAGGGCCTGTCCTCTCTAGTTGTCTGGGGTATGCCTCATTGCTTTTGTACATATTGGTTAATACCTTTACTTTATAAAAAAAAAAAAGTTTCTGGTTTGGGTCAGTCTTTATAGTGTTTCTTTTGATTTTTGGACATCTAAGGGGCTGGGTTTTGTGGCTAGTACGGTTGGATGCCCTCTTCATACGGACCATATTACTCTTACTTGTACAAGGTTGAGTTATGCCCGAGTTTGTGTTGAAATTGATGCAAGGGATGATTTGGTTGAAGACTTCGATTTTCAGTGCTCTAACGGTATGTGGATTGAAGTTTGGGTTGAATTTGAGTGGGTTCCTATGAAGTGTTCTTCTTGTGGGGTTTTTGGCCACACTCTGGGTACTTGTCCTAGGAATGCCTCAAAGTAATAGAAGAGTAAGCCTACTATAATGTGGGTGCCAAAATCTTCAAAACGTTCTGTTAGTATGAGGTCTAAAATGGAGAATGATGTGGAATGGGTGACAGTCTCTAGGAAAAAAAAGGGTATTCAGGGTGGCCTCTATACTCAAGATTGTTTGTCACATTTCGATATCTCTGCTTGCTCGAGATGTGTCCTTTATGGTTGTTCAGAGGAGGATGTTGATCACCATTTCTTCCAATGCTCCTTCTCTTCACGGATATGGATAACTATGTTGGCTATGTGTGGGATAGATTGGAGTTCTCGGGCTTGGATGCAGACTGTTGAGTGGATTTATCAGTATACCGACGTGTCCTTATGCCATCTCCTTGTTCGTCTTTCGTTCGCAGCTTCTGTCTACTACATCTGGAGGGAGAGGAAATGCACGCACTCATGATGTGCCTCCTCGCTCTGTCATTGTTCTTCTTAGTGACATTGTGTTTTCTGTTCGGACTCGTGCTAGTTTATTGCGAATGGTGGAACCATCTTATGATAATAAATGGCTTCACCTCTCCTGGAACTTGCCCGATGACATCTTTTGATGGTCTTGTGTTGTTTGTAGCCTTTTGGCTCTTCTGCTAGGAGGGCATGTCCTCTCTAGTTGTCTGAGGTATGTCCCTTTGCTTTTGTTCATTTTTGGTTAATATACTTACTTTATCCAAAAAAAACTAATTCTCCCTCAAACTAGAAGGATCCGACAGAAGAGACCATGACATGACCCAGGCCGACAACAAAGCAAAAAAACCCATTACAAGTACCAGAAGGGCCAATTACGAGACAGAGGACAAAAAGACTCAGAGAAGCAATGGCGGGATTAGTTCAGAGTTTTATGGCCGATTGCAACAAACAAATAGAGACGGATGTGGGCTTCAATAGAGAGGGCCCAAAGCCACTTCACTTGGCCCAAATCAGTTTTGAAAGAAGCTTCACAGGCCCTTGAAGACTTGAAGACTTTGGTATTTTTGTAATTTAGCCTTTAGGGGCATTGTTGTCTTTATGCCTTTAGGGTTTCTCTTTGTAACACTATTTAAGCTTTCTTTCTTTTTCATTTTTGAGGATTATTGAACGAAATTTGTAAAACTCAAAAGCTTAAAGCTTTGGCTATGGCTGAATTCTTGTAAGGGAGGGATTCCCCTTTTCAAGTTTGAATCGACTTATCTAAGTTTGGCAACTTAGTGCGTCTCCATTGCTAGCAAAACACTACAAGGATTCATCTTAAAGGTTCTCAAGGGCAAGTTCTTTGTGGGTCTTCTTTGTGGCCTTGGAAGGGTTTTGTTCCTACAAAATCAAATTCGCGGTACTTGGGGTTATGTCTGTTGCTTGCGGTTTGCTTGGATTTCGAATCCAAGTGGGTTTCTTGTCATTTGGTATCTAGAGCTCAGGGTTCCAAGGTCTGATTTTCCTATCTTTACTTTTAGTTTGATTCTGTTTTTATTTTCGTTCTTTGTTATTTTCGTTTCAGT
Organism: Zanthoxylum bungeanum; assembly: GCA_019454045.1. NCBI lineage: Eukaryota > Viridiplantae > Streptophyta > Magnoliopsida > Sapindales > Rutaceae > Zanthoxylum > Zanthoxylum bungeanum. Next base: position 21,462 of record SKCR01043772.1, read on the forward strand.
TCTTGTTGGATCTTGTTTCTGTTTTCGTTTTGTTTATTTATGGATCTGATTTTGTTGTGATTTGCATATCAGTTCATCTTTTATCATTTTCCAGTTCTGGGTTTTTGTTATGTTCTTCATATCAGTTCGTCATATACTTTCTGTTCTTTAGCATATGTTGAAGAAATAAGCATGTTCTTTGGCGGCTGTGTGATTTGTTTCTAAAACCCTAGTGAAGTCTGAAATCAGACCCTGAAACTTAGCCTTTGAATTCATACCCTGAAATCAGACTCTGAAATCAGACCCTGAAACTTAGCCTTTGAATTCAGACCCTGAAATTAGACTCTGAAATCAGACCTTGAAACTTAGCCTTTGAAATCAGACCCTGAAACTTAGCCTCTGAAATCAGCCTCTGAAATTAGACCCTGACCAGTAGCCTCTGAAATCAGACCCTGAAATTTAGACTCTGAAATCAGACCCTGACCAGTGGCCTCTGAAATCAGACCCTGAATTCAGACCCTGAAATCAGACCCTGAAAACCAGCCTCTGAAATTAGAACCTAACTCAGCCTCTGAAATCAGAACCACAATATCAGCATCTGACGTTATCAAAAATGAAAGGACTTGAGTGATAGTGATCACTTGAACGAAAAAAAATAGAGTAAAAAAGTGAAATTTTTTGGTTGAATTTAGTTTGTTCCATATTATCATTTAGGTGCCCGTGGAGGGTATCCCATCAAAATTTCTATAGAGGTGCCAAATTTTCTCCCGAAATTGCATACGACCGTGAATTTGCATGCTTATTTTTTTTCCATTGTGCCAATTGTTTACTTCTTTATTCTAATTACTCTAGCTTAAGTATTATTGATTGAGTCTTCGTCATTGCTATTCCTGTTCTCATTTTGTTTCCGCCTGCCCTATATATATTATTGGGTCCGTTGTGTTTCATGCTAGCTTGAGGACTACACTTGGTTTTGTATTCCTGGATTGAGTGTGATTCACATTTGAATCGAGGAAGAACTCAAGAGTGGGAAAAGGCAGTGATTGTGAGCACAGTATCGGGTAAAAGCCAATAGAGTGCAAACACGAGTGGAGTGATATCATTCGAGTATAAACACATGAGATTGTGAGGATTTACATATTTGATTTACTTTCTTGTTATTTCTAATCTGTTTGTTTAGTGTTGAGATGGCAGGTCTAACCACTGATGAAAAGCTTGAGGCTTTGGATAGAAAATTTACAGATATGATGGAGAACATGAATACTGCTTTGGAGAGATTGTCCAAAAGTGTAGAGAGTATTCAAACTGGTAGCGGTCCCAGAGCACCACCAGCCCAGCATATACCACCACCTCAGAATGTACCACCACCTCATAATGTGCCACCTCGATGTGTACCACCACAGTATGTACCACCAGATGAAGAGGAAACTGAAAATGAGTTTGATGATTCTGATGGTCTTGATGATGAGGAGGAGAGATTTTAGCATGGGCATGATAGGAGGCCTAATAGTAGGTTTGATAGGAGGAATGATATGAGGGATAGACGGTTTGATGATAGGGGTGCATTTGATGCCAGAAGATGGGATTATGAAAGACGATGATATGGTAGACGAGGAGATGTAGATGGTGATCTAGGCAGCATCAAGATCAAGATACCAACATTCCACGACAAGAATGATCCTGAAGCTTATTTAGAATGGGAAAAGAAAATAGAATTGATTTTCAACTGTCATCAGTACTAAGACGAGAAGAAGATCAATCTGGCAGCAATTGAGTTTACCGATTATGCTATGATTTGGTGGGATCAACTTGTCTCTACTCGAAGGAGAAATTATGATAGACCGGTTCAGACATGGGCAGAACTTAGAGGTCTCATGAGAAAGAGATTTATACCCAGCCATTACTATAGGGAATTGTATCAGAAACTACAGCATCTGTATCAGGGGACCAAGAGTGTTGATGACTATTACACCGAGATGGAAGTTGCATTGATCAGGGCAAATGTAGTTGAGGATGCAGAAGCTACTATGGCACGATTTCTAGGGGGCTTGAATAGAGAGATTGCAAACATGGTGGAGTTGCATCACTATGTTGATTTGGAGGATATGCTTCACATGGCTATCAAGGTAGAAAGGCAACTCAAGAAAAGGTCAACTTCCAGATTTGGTACTCAGGCTACTTCTTGTCAAGCGAGATGGAGGCTTTGACAAGCCTAGAGGCGAGTTCAGTGGAGGCTTTAATAAGCCTAGGGCCGAACCTAGTGCCAAGGGTAAAGAGGCTGCAGAACCGAGCAAAACTAGACCAAAACCTGAGGGTGCAGCTACTAGAACTAAGGATGTAAAGTGTTTCAAATGTTTGGGCATGGGACACTATGCTTCACAATGTCCCAATAGGCGTACCTTAGTGATTGATAAAAAGAGTGGAGAGGTGTATTCTACCGATAGTGAGGTTGAGGAGGAGATGCCAGAGTTGGAGGATGCTAGTGACCATGAGGGAGCTGCATACCCGCTGAATAACTTATCCTTAGTTGTCAAGCGTGCTTTGAGTGCACATGTCATAGAGGATGAGAGTGTGCAGCAGAGGGAGAACATATTCCATACTAGGTGTCGTGTGAATGGCAAGGGGTGTAGTATGATCATCGATGGGGGCAGTTGTACTAATGTTGCTAGCACAGATTTGATTGAGCGATTAGGGTTGAGTTGTTTGATACACCCGAAGCCTTACAAGTTGCAGTGGTTAAATGATTGTGGGGAAATAAGTGTGACAAAGCACGTATTGTTGAGCTTTACCATTGGGCCATACACAAATGATGTCCTATGTGATGTGATACTGATGCATGTTGGGCATATTCTTTTGGGCAGGCCGTGGCAGTTTGATAAGAAGGTTATTCATGATGGGTTCAAGAACAAGTACTCTTTTCAGCATAAGGGAAAACCCATTACATTATACCCACTTACACCTGCACAAGTCCATGAAGATCAGGTTAAATTGTAACTTGAGCGTGACAATGAGAGAGCGAAGGGAAACACCACCTTTGGTGAGACTAGTGAGAGTGATGCATCCGGTGGGAAAAATAAGGCCAATGCCGTGGGAGTTCCCAATGGGAGTGTGAGTGAACGGGAGGGGAAACAAAAGGGAGAGTTAAAAAGAGTTTCTACATGGGTGAGGGTGAAGCGAGGAAAGCATTCAAGGCTAGCAAGCTCATGCTATTGTTAGTCTATAAGGAGCCTCATATTTATTTTACTAACACTGACACTTTACTTCATGTGTCTATTTCATCTCTTTTGCAGGATTATAGTGACGTACTGACAGAGGACATACCTAGTGGGCTTCCACCCATTAGAGGTATTGAGCACCAGATATACTTCATACCTGGAGTAGTCATTCCTAACAGACCGGCTTAAAGGAGCAATCCCGAGGAGACAAAGGAGCTACAAAGGCAAGTACGGGAGTTGATGGACAAGGGATATGTAAGGGAAAACATTAGTCCTTGTGCAGTACCAGTGCTTCTAGTTCCTAAGAAAGATAGGACGTGGCGTATGTGCGTTGATTGCCGAGCTATCAACAATATTATGGTAAAGTATCGTCACCTCATTCCTAGACTAGATGACATGTTGGATGAATTGCATGGTTCCAAAATTTTTAGTAAGATTGATTTAAAGAGTGGATACCATCAAATTCGCATGAGAGAGGGAGATGAGTGGAAAACTGCATTTAAGACTAAGTATGGCTTGTATGAATGGTTAGTTATGCCATTTGGTCTTTCAAACGCACCTAGCACATTTATGAGATTGATGAATCATGTTATGTGTGCATTTTTAGGTAAGTTTGTTGTGGTTTATTTTGATGACATCTTAGTTTACAGTAAAATAGTAGATGAGCATGTTATGCATTTAAAGCATGTTCTTGATGTGTTAAGGCAATAAAAATTGTATGCTAACTTTGATAAGTGCACTTTTTGTATGGATAGAGTTGTTTTCCTTGGATTTGTTGTGAGTACAGATGGCATCGAGGTAGATTTAGAAAAGGTGAAGGCAATTCAGGATTGGCCAACACCAACAACAATGACAGAAGTCAGAAGCTTCCATGGATTAGCAAGCTTCTACCGTAGATTTGTTAAAGACTTCAGTAGTATTGCAGCACCACTGACTGAAGTAGTGAAGAAGACTGTTGGCTTCAAATGGGGTGAAGAGCAGGAGCGCGCATTCCAAGATCTGAAAATGAAGTTGTGCAGTGCACCAGTCTTGGCACTACCCAACTTTGAGAAGACATTTGAGATTGAGTGTGACGCATCCGGGATAGGCATTGGAGCGGTTCTTATGCAAGAAAAGCGACCACTAGCTTACTTTATTGAGAAGCTGAATGGAGAAGTTTTGAGGTACCCCACATATGATAAGGAGTTGTATGCGCTAGTGCGAGCCCTTGAGACTTGGCAGCATTATTTGTGGCCTCGAGAGTTTGTGATCCATACAGATCATGAATCATTGAAGCATCTAAAGGGCCAAGGTAAGCTGAACAAACGACACGCAAAATGGTTAGAGTTTGTTGAGACATTTCCATATGTAATCCGCTACAAACAAGGTAAGGAAAATATTATCGCCGATGCACTATCGCGAAAGGTATGCTTTACTGTTGGAGTTTCTAGAGGTCCCAAGATCAAAACTCAAGCATGAATCATAAGCAAATACAACGACGGAAGTGCGGAATACTTACATCGAGCGGTTGAGAGACGATTTGGTAACAAAAACGAACTGAAATTTTGCTCACTGCCCACTGCTCATGTGCGCCCACTGCAGCAGTTTGTGCTTCTGTTTTGCTCCATTTTGATCAAGAAAAACGAGCTCCAAGCTTCATCAAAACGTTCCTTGCTCATGGGTATACTTCCCTTATCACCTTGGCATGATCCCGGAGTGTGCTAGCACTCTTGTTTTGCCACAAAACGCACTGCTTCCCTCCATTTTGTTCACGGCAGTCCAAGAAAACCAGAACAGAAAATGGCGTGAGAGAGGAAGAGAGGAGAAGAAGAGGAGAGAGTTTCTTTTTAATTTACTTGTTCTCTTTTTGTTTCAAAAACGTGAGAGAGTAAATGAAAAGCAAAAATGAAATGATATCAAATACCAAAATGAATTTTTTAATCAAAAACCCTTCAAAAACCGTGAAAGGTTTATCCCTCCAAAAGAAAATTCATCATTTGCCATCATTATCTCACATTGAGAATAGAGACAATGTATCATCCCTTAAAGGTGACAAGATACATCCATCATCTATTCGTATCATGTAATGAGATATCGCGATGTGATTTGCGGATTCCACCCGTTTCAAAATACGAATGTGTCCGCAAACACTTTCGGGCTCGGTTTCGCTAATTCCGAATTAACGAATTTCCGTCGCGACGAGAACTAAATAATTACGCCTAGCGAAATCACTATTCACGTCGCTAATGAATTAATTCTAAATTAATTCGCTCGCCCGAATTAAAATCTAATTTTAATTCCGCGTCGAAATCTAATTTCGTTTAATAATATATCGAATATATTATTTTATCGATTAATTCCAAATTAATCGATCTCTCTCTCTCTCCTAATAAGGCATTTTATCCAAGATAAAGTTTCTCCGCAATTAATCCAAGATTAATTCTCTCTCTCATCATATTAATCCCAGATTAATATAAGTGCGAGTCATACGTCATCGGTGAATCTTTGGGAAGCGACCCATGAGATCCCCGGATATGTTGGCAGTAAATACGGTCGTCGGAGTATCCGAATCACGTACGTATTGTACTACGTTCTACCGATTTACGAGACAAGGTTGGCTTCTAGCAAAGCACCAAGTCTACCTAATTCTCCGGACATATTCTTATAAGAATATTTAAGATCTGTATCAAGCGTAGTATACAATTGTATTGTGCATATCGGCCCAGTATCGGATAGTCACGTGCTAGGCCTAGGGCTGGATAAGTGTCTGCCCCGTACGAAGCACATGTCGGATGTCTGGTAACTAGTCTCTATAATCGGATATACATGACCTTGTCATAATATCCCGATGGCCGCGCAACACTTAAGAGCACTAATACCGTATCCTGCGTGACATCATCTCCAATATGACTGAAGTGATACTTCCGTCTTGACATCACACCCAATACTCTACGACTCTCTGATAAACCCAGAAGTGGTGTACTCAGAACCTGTTTAAAGTCCCCTACCACCTAAACCAAAGTTTATCGATTATCGTAAGTATTAGCGATGCAAGTCTCAGGTTAAGACTATACACACCTACCTTGATTTCGGCCTCCCATAGACACATAGTCATAATACCAATGGGATTCCGAGGGGTCTATCCAGAGCGAAGCTGTTTCCCGTACCATCGGTGAAACACGACCTCATATCGCACTTGCATAAGTATCCAACACTTATATATATGAGAACTATGCCGTTGTGCCCTCACAACGCACACAAGTGCAATACTAGCCTATTCCGTATTATCGATGTCCAGTCTCGATAATACTACGGCTAGGGATATTTAATGATTAATCCTTCGTGGACTGATACTGTCTCATATCATCTCAATCCAGGAACTAATCATATGGACCTCTCTTCATTTATATATCTATGGTGATCTAATCACAAATGATGAGAGTGCAATTTCCTTATTACATAGTCAATTTTCTACAACAACACAATGATCTGTGCAAATAGTGACGCTATGGGTCATATTATCCAACATTTACTTCCTTCATTGAGTGCAAGAATGCTTGGGTTTGAATTTATTAAAGAACTTTATGCTAGTGATATTGACTTTAGTATTATCTATGCTGCATGTGAAAAGTCTGCTTTTAGTAAGTTCTACCAACATGATGGGTTTCTATTTAGGGAGAATAGATTATGCATTCATGTTTGTAGTATGCGTGAGTTGTTAGTGAGGGAAGCACATGAGGGAGGTTTAATGGGGCACTTTGGCATTGCCAAAACCTTAGGGGTATTGAGTGAACATTTTTATTGGCCTAAAATGCGGAGAGATATTGAGCGTTTGTGTGATAAATGCTTAACTTGTAAACAGGCTAAATCTAAGGTTATGCCTCATGGGTTGTATACACCATTGCCTATACCTACTGAGCCATGGGTAGATGTATCGATGGACTTTATCTTGGGTTTACCTAGGACTAAGAAGGGTAGAGATTCCATCTTTGTAGTGGTTGATAGGTTCAGTAAGATGGCACACTTTATAGCATGTCATAAAACTGATGATGCCACTAACATTGCTGACTTGTTCTTTAGAGAAGTAGTACGACTCCATGGGATTCCACGGAGTATAGTTTCAGATCGTGATGTCAAATTCCTTAGTCACTTTTGGAAAGTTTTATAGGGTAAGTTGGGAACTAAACTTTTGTATTCTACTACTTGCCACCCTCAAACTGATGGCCAGACCGAGGTTGTTAATAGGACTTTGACTCAGTTATTGCGTACTATTATCAATAAGAACTTAAGAACCTGGGAGGATTGTTTTCCTTTTGTTGAATTTACATATAATCGTAGTATTCATTCCTCTACATCTTACTCACCATTTGAAATTGTTTATGGTTTTAAGCCACTAACTCCATTAGATTTGTTACCTTTGCCTGTTGATGAGCATGCGGGGCTGGATGGAAAAAGGAAAGCCAATTTGGTGAAGCATATACATGAGAAAGCAATCAAGCAAATACAACAAAAGAATGAGCAATATGTTTCTCATGCTAATAAGGGAAGAAAGCGTGTGGTATTTCAGCCTGGAGATTGGGTTTGGGTACACATGCGCAAATAGAGATTTCCTAAACAACGTAAATCTAAGCTACAACCGAGAGGGGATGGTCCATTTCAAGTCTTGGAATGGATTAATGACAATGCATACAAGCTGGATTTACAAGGTAAGTATAATGTGTCTGCTACATTTAATGTTTCTGACTTAACTCATTTTGATGCAGGTACAGATTCGAGGTCGAATCCTTTTCAAGAGGGAGGGGATGACATGACCCAGGCCGACAATAAAGCAAAAGACCCATTACAAGTACCAGAAGGGACAATTACGAGGCAGAGGACCAAAAGACTCAGAGAAGCAATGGCGGGATTAGTTCAGAGTTTTATGGCCGATTGCAACAAAAAAATAGAGACGCATGTGGGCTTCAATAGAGAGGGCCCAAAGCCACTTCACTTGGCCCAAATCAGTTTTGAATGAAGCTTCACATGCCCTTGAAGACTTGAAGACTTTGGTATTTTTTTTTTGTAATTTAGCCTTTAAGGGCATTGTTGTCTTTATGCCTTTAGGGTTTTTCTTTGTAACACTATTTAAGCTTTCTTTCTTTTTCATTTTTGAGGATTATTGAACGAAATTTGTAAAACTCAAAAGCTTAAAGCTTTGGCTATGGCCGAATTCTTGTAAGGGAGGGATTCCCCTTTTCAAGTTTGAATCGACTTATCTAAGTTTGGCAACTTAGTGGCGTCTCCATTACTAGCAAAACACTACAAGGAATCATCTTAAAGGTTCTCAAGGGCAAGTTCTTTGTGGGTCTTCTTTCTGGCCTTGGAAGGGTTTTGTTCCTACAAAATCAAATTCGCGATTCTTGGGGTTCTGTCCGTTGCTTGGGGTTTGCTTGGATTTCGAATCCAAGTGGGTTTCTTGTCAGACCGGGCCAACTCAACAAGGGCAGCAGACCTAGCCGGAGGCCAACGCCAAGAAAAGTCTAAGATAATGGTAGCTACTGTAGCCATCATATCCTAGCTAGAGTCATAAATGACTTTCTCACCCAAAGTATCCATAATTGGACCCAGCGGATGCCAGTTATCAAACTACAGCAACGTCTTCTGACCATTCCCAATCCTAAACCTCATCCTCCGACGAGCCCATGAACGAATCTCCAAAATCTTCAGCCAGCTCCATGAACAATCTCCAGGACACGACACATCCCAAAAGCTACGCCCACGAAGCAGGTAAGACTGAACCCAATTCGACCAAGAGGAGACCTGACCAGAGCAAAGAAACCATAAATGTTTAACAATTGCCACTCTATTCCAAGCATCCAAATTTTAATCCCAAATCCCCTTCTTCCAAAGTTAAGCAAACTCTACACTAAGCCACCTTCGCCCCCGAAAAAATAAGCTCACTACCCTTCCAAAGGAAAGATCTGATAGTCATCTCCACCTTCCTAAGGATGACCAATAAACTTGACATGATGAGCTGAAGCCGCCCCCGCATACAAAAGAAACCTATGACTCCAACTCTTGGCACGCCCAATAATACACTCAATAAGGGAAGCACAGTCTGAGGCCCGAAGCTTAACTCAAAGAAATACTCATGATCAATCAAAAACACTCAATGACAGAATGTTAACCATGTTATACTGATCATAAATTAACAAGAAACAACTAGAAATAACAAAGAAACAACAATGGCTGAAACTTAGGTTACAAAACCCAAAACAACAAAAACCAAGAGTCAAGATGAATTAGTATCTTTTGTTTCTTCTTTTTGTTAATATATACTTATCTTATCCAAAAAGAAAAGATGAACAATTATCTTGATGACCAACAAACACAATAAAAACTAAATCAAAAACACAAAGTAAAGATAGAAAAATCAGACCTTGGAACCCTAAACTCTGATACCAAATGACGCGGAACTCACTTGGAGGATTAGGCCAAGCAAACCCCTCACAACGGATAGAACCCTAAGAACCTTGAATTTGATTTTGTAGGAACAAAACCCTTCCAAGGCCACAAAGAAGACTCACAAAGAACTTATTTTTGAGAACCCTTAAGATGATTCCTTGTAGTGTGTCTATTCCTATAGATCTGCTTATTATTGATTGGAAATTTGAAACAAATATTCAAAAAAATGATTACTTAATTACAGTATTGATTTTGGAATTTGTATTTTTGTGGTAATTGCGTTGAGTATTGTCCAACAAATTATTTATCAATGACTAAGAATATGAACTTGCTACTTATGACCGTCATGAATTGAACTATAATCCATTGTTGTAATGTTCATGAATGGTTCAAACTATTCCAAAGATTTTCATTTGAATCTTTGGAATGTTGGTGATGAGCTTACTTCCTTGTAGGTATTTAGGTCATACCTAATAGACATAAATTGTTGGAGAGTAACCATTATCATAATAATGATGTAATTACTTAATTATCATATAATAATTATCTCATAATTATTACTAACTTGATTATCTCATAATCACAATGTGATTATCTCATAATTAAATAATTCTGGAAAACATCATATTAAACACATTTAATATAGTGTTCATTTGTGACAAATTATATTATTAATCTTATTAATAATATATAAATTTATATGTGAGTATATGACACGAATCCAGCCATTCAAGGAACATTAGATGTCATGGCTAGTAATATGGTAGAGCCTTTACAAGTTCCAACAGGGTCAATCACACGCCAAAAAGCTAAGAAGATCAGAGACGCAGTGGCGGGACTAGCACAAAGTGCCATAGTCGAGTGTGACAGACAACCCCATGGCATATTGGCGTCACATGAGGGCTTCAATGGAGTGGGTCCAAAGCTATTTCACATGGCCCAAGTCATTCTAGAAGACGCGCAATAGCCGATTTTGAAGATATGACCATTTTGAAGAATTTGGCCATTTTATGCCTTATATGTAATTCGGCCAAATGAGCTTGTATTTTGACCTTTTGCTTGACATGTTGACTCTAGTTAGGCTATTTGTAACTTAGTTAGCTAGATCATTTGGGTCAAATTGGATTAGAACTAAGTTAGTTAAAGGACCTATTAGGCATTCTTTAGAAAAGATGCCCATTTTGTTGACTTTTTCTTTTTGATCTTTTTGCCACTTGCATAAAGATCTTGGTGGGGATATTTGTAATATTTAGTAAATGACTACTTAGGGCTTTAGCTTTATGTAGCCATTGGTCTTTTTACCTTTTGAAGGGCATTTTAGTAAATTTGCCTTATCCTATATATTGTAAACTTTGTCTTCTTCAATAAAAAAACTTGCAAATTTCGAATTTCTTCAAAGAAAAATGGCTATGGCCGAATTTCAAGCTTAAGGGAGGGATTCCCCTTTGTTTCAGCTTTGACTTATCTAAGGCGTGGCAACCTTGGTGGCATCTCCGTGCTAGCAGAACACTGCAAGGAATCATCTTAAGGGTTCTCAAAGACAAGTTCTTTGTGGGTCTTCTTTGTGGCCTTGGAAGGGTTTTGTTCCTACAAAATCGAATTCGCGGTTCTTGGGGTTCTATCCGTTGTGAGGGGTTTGTTTGGCCTTAAACATCCAAGTGAGTTTCGCGTCAGTATATAATTAGACAATCCTATTATATTAGGTTTGCTACAGTTTATCGAGTTAGCTCGGGGACCAAATGGACCTACAGTTCCGAGCTCCAATAATCTCGAAATATTAATTAAACTCTTTAATTAAATATTTTGAATTATTAACTTTGCGTTATTCCACTAAAAATTTGAAGTTGAACTCTCGTTACCGTAAATGGAAAATATAAGCTGAACAACTTCGATGTCTATCAATATAGTCATTACATACGGATTGAAATATCTCATAATTAGAGCCGGATCATAAGTTCGTTATACCCCTCTAATTATTTTATACCTTAAGTACCATTGATTCTCTAATGAATAATTAATTCATAACTATTATGAATTTTAATCTTTCTATTCGTAATAGAAAGAGTTGAGCGATCTAATTGTTCAAGTACCGAATCAACCCTTAATAGAGATACTCTTTTACTTCTCGTAAGAAGTGTCTATGTAAAACGTTCCCAGCTACACACAAAACCATATCCCCAAAATACTTAGTTATTGGCCGAGACTGCTACACCAACCTCACCTTAGTAAATCAAATGATATAGCCTGTCATGCAGGAGTTCGTAGTACACTCAGGATTAAGATCAATCCATACATGAGATATTCATTTCTTCAGTTAACGGATATTATAAGATATTCATTTCTATCTTGGTCCAATCCTATATGATCACATCATACAAGGTGCCTTCATTCTCATGTCACTACATGAACGATCCGGATTAAGGTCGTTATACAAGTATAGAATGGACCGCAGTTATAGATAAATCACAAGCAAAGTAACTGCGTGCCTTGCAGGATAACCCCCTAGTGACTCTTTCTTGTTAGGTGAGTAGGCATGTTTTTCTCTTTTGTATGGTAACCTAAGTCGGGCTGAAGAGGGTTTAGTTCGACAGAAATCTCGTGCTCAATGGCTTAACCTTGGGGATCAAAAATACGAAGTTCTTTTTCCAAGCTATGAAACAACATCATCGTCGAAACAAGATTACTTCTATTTCTAAGGAGGATGGGACTCGCATGGAGGATGATGCACTGGTGAGGGAAGAGATTGTGTCTTTCTATGAGACTCTTTTGGGGCCTCAGCCTAGTTTGCTCCTATATTAATAGGGATCGTCTTTTTCTAGCTATAACTAAGTATATGTCTGATGAGCAGAGGAATTCTCTTGCTCGGGAGGTTTATTTTGAGGAGATGGGTTTAATTCGGGCTTCTTTAAAAAGGCTTGGAGTATTATAGGAGATGATGTCCTTCATGCTATTCACTATGTCTTTTGTTCATGGAGACTTTTGAAGCAGGTAAATGTTATGGCAATTGCTTTGATTTCGAAGATTCCTAATCCATCTCAGGTTAAGGAATTCTGACCTATATCTTGTTGCAATACTATTTACAAGTGTATTGCCAAGCTTACTGCGAATCAGATTAAGGTTTGTTCTTCCCTCTTTGGTAAGCCCTAATCAAGCTGCTTTTGTTGCGGGTCGGCGTATTAGTGATAACATTCCGTTATGCCAGGAGTTGGTGAGGAATTATCATCGGATTGGTGGGATCCCAAGATGTGCACTTAAAATTGATTTGATGAAGGCTTATGATACTTTTTTTTTGGATAAGGTAAGTATATATTAACAAAAGAAATAGACAAAAACACAGGGGCATACCCCAGACAGCTAAGGAGGACAGGGCTTCATAGCAACAAAGCTAAGAGATATAAAGGAAATAAAAACATCAAAAGATGTCCTCAGACAGATGCCAAGAGAGGTGAAGCCATTTATTATCATAAGATGGTCTCACCTTAAGTATGCAATGACCTCGACTTGTATAATTTAGCGAGATTATTTGTGGTCGTCATAATTTACGAGTGGATAAATTATGGACACGAAATTTGATTCCATGACTGATAAACCAAAACTTAGAGAGTCCCACAATATGAAGTATACTCGTTGAGCACTTGAGCAACACGTTTTGAATAATACAGATTATTCTTAATACTTTATCAGATTAAATAAGTTAATTCGAATCGTTTAACAGTTAAACGAAAAATACATGCATAAGGGCATTTAGGTCATTTCTTAATTAATATGTATTTGTATTTAATATACGATTTTATTAAATACATATTAATTAATTGTCAAATAATATATTTAACATATATCATAAATATATGTATTTTGATTATTTAAAGTAAATATGATACATATATTTAGATATTTGTATTTAAGTAATTATTTAATTATTTAATTGTTAAATAATTAAAATAATTAAAATATAAATATCTAAAGTGATATTTATGTTAGGAAATGATTAAAGTGTAAATATTTGACTTATTTATATTTATGGTTAAATGTAATAGTTATCAAATTGGATTTGATAACTTTGGCTTGATTTTTTATTTTGGTTAAATGAAAATTTTTCCTTGACAAAAATAGCCCCTTAAATTTCAGCTAAAGAGAGTATAAAAAGGTAAATGTTTTTCCTTTGCTTCGTTAATGTTAACATAGCCTCCAAATGAAATAAAAATTTTTCCAATTATTTTAGAGAAGAAGAAGTTCAACAAGAACAAAGGTAATGAAGATTTTGGAAGATAAGGTAATCATTAGTTTTCTTTAACTTAGAATATTATTTTATTTTTCTTGCTTGAATTTTTATGTTGTAGAGATTCTTACAAAAGTTGTAGAGATTCTTTACACTCTAAAATTTGGGGCTTTTTGATTTGGTTGATGGATTTGGTGGTTAGATGCATGTGTGAAGTTAGATTGAGTAATATTAGTGTAATATTAGTTCATTTTTATCATATGATGACTTGTTGCCATTCTAGAGTGTTATGACCACTCTTGTAAAACCTAAAATTATTCTTGAGTACTTCATTGGTGGTAGCATGAAAAATGATTATTTTTGCATCCAGATCAGATCTGGAAATTCTGGAAATTTCTTGATGAAAAAATGTTATTTAAATATATTGGATGTGTATTGGGCACTGGAATAATTACCGTAAACTATTTCAGAGAGAAAATACGTGAAAACGGTGAAAAATAGAGTTACCGGGTGAGTTCAGGCTTACGGATAACGGCTGCCCAAATAGTGAATTGGTCACTGTTCGGGCAGCCCATGAACTGCTCAAATACTATTGGGGCTGACCTGGGCAGCCCCATGTGTATTGGTTGGTCGGTTCGATCAAAAGCATATTTTTTACTATTTTATGGAAAAATATTTTCATAAAAGTTTCGCGATGTTTTCTAAATTAATTATGTCATTATTTGATATCGATATAATATGTATAGGTGAAATATGAATGAATTATTTATATGGGATATTGAATAATTTATTCGGTAAGTTTAAAAGTGTATTGGTTGGTCGGTTCGGTCAAAAATGTTTTTTTTATACTATTTTGTGGAAAAACGTTTTCATAAAAGTTTCACGATATATTCTAAATTAATTATGTAGTTATTTGATATCGATATAATATGTTTAGGTGAAATATGAATGAATTATTCATATGGGATATTGAATAATTTATTCGGTAAGTTTAAAAATTTTAAAGTTATGATTTCACCAGAACCGCGTCTTCCGCTGCGTCTGACCCCAATAAAATGGTATCAGAGCAAGTTTGATCCTACATCCATTACATTTGTCATGCTTGATATATGATATTTAATCCATTTTTTTTATTTCTACATGCATGTGAAATTTAATTTGATTAAAATAAAGGTGTATGACACTTTTTAGGAAAATCCCCGTTTAAAAAGTCATTAAAGTGACTAGTATTAGGAATACTTGTTTCTTGGTCCGCCTTGTCAGTATGGATGCGAATGATTTCTTGATGTTGTAATTGTATCGTGCCAAAGCTATGCAGTTATGGCTGATGGTAGTTCATTTGCGCCGGTAGAACTTATATGATAAGAGACAAATTCAAGTGAAAATGGAAATCCTGAACGTGCCAAAGTCGTCAGGACTATATCGGTAGCTTGAGTTTTTCATTGACAAGTGAAGCCTTGATACGCCTCATGTGAACGTGCCAAAGCTGTCACAACAAGAAATGGTCATGACTAAAATCAGGAGTCACAGTGAGTGTGATTGAAAATGAGTTGTCTACTTGTGAGTATACGTAGGCGAGAACGTGCCAAAGCTGTGATCAAACATATGAATTTATGGAAATTAGTTCTAAGGTTATTCAATGAATATGATTCTTACTCAATATGATTCTTCTACTATTCCATCGTGATGGAATTGGTTAGTGGGAGGAATCGAATCTTGTAGGATTTG